>JAOSBP010000002.1:307759-333544 GCA_027563825.1 Erythroxylum mucronatum | reverse complement strand
GAATGTGATATGCAGTGGACATAGATTTCACAAAAGATTAAAGAAAAAGAAAAAGCGAAGATTCTAAGAAAATGGATGTTTATATGTTTATTTTCTTTTACCGTGTGATTGGATTTGTACCAATCTCCAATGAGGACGGTGTAATCGCCGGCGGGATCAGGGAAGGGCACGGGAATAAGTGGACGGCTGAGAATTCTGATGCCACCGAACCCACCAGCGGCTTTGTGGAAAGCGAGAGATGGGAAGTAGTAGAAACTCCCGATTTGGTCTTTTACTTGGAGAATGTATGTGAAGTTCCTTCTAGGAGGTATTGGACAGGTAGTTCCAAAGACGCCATCCTCGTACGAGTTTCTTCTCTGTTGAATTCCATTCCTGCATTTTAGTTTTCACAATCCAGGAAACAGAAGGTCAGGTTTAATACTTTAATTCCCTGATTTGGGACTCATTACGTTTGAGATAAGCAATTTTCCATTACCTTCACATGGACACAACAAAACCGCGTGACCCTATCCTAGAATTTAACATAGTGGAAGATAGCTGGACGTTATTAACTTCACAACGACAAGGTGACAAACATAAGATGTCACTTTCCATTTACGTAAAGCTTAACAATGCCGTCTGAAAACTACAGTTTTTCAGTCCCACGATTAGAATGGGTTTGATACATGCATTAGCCGGGAAACAGACGGATGTTTATAATGTAATGATAACCCATTTCCCATCTCTATTCATGGCGTAAATTGCAGCGCAAATAGCTTTAATGGATACAAAAGAATGACAGCCAAATTGGCCAGATCTAACAGATGACGAGTCACGGACTCGCATAAGCTTAATAAGTTTAACAAAAAACTTAGGAAAGTGCAGCAAATGTTAGGAGATCAAACTAGAACAACCTAGTTATTCAACAGCCAAGAACAAGAAACGAGGAATGTCTCAGATGGATTTGTCTTTCTCATAAAGGAAAGTTCATGAGATAAAAGATATAGAGACGAAAAAGATCAATACCAAGAGAGTAAGAAAGGCTCGTCTAAACTGTTAAACACGTTGATAATAAGATTATCATTGGTTACTGCCTGAATATCAGGACCAGGGAATTGTCCATTGATGAGTATACCCTGTGCAAAAGGAAACGAAATTCACTCAGAATCACCATTGATAGTTCACAGTAGCTACAAGAACTAGAACAAATAGTGCAAGATTTGAACACAAACCCGTTGACGAACACCAAGTGGGTATATATCTCCGTAAGTGACATTCCAGTTGAAGAATCTGTAGGGATCGTCAGCTCCAACAATGGAGAAAAGAGACACGGCCACGCATAATAGTGCACGAAGTGTGCGTGTCCCCTCTGAATTCTGCGGCATTTTCGATTTCAACCGCTGATATAGAGACCCTTTAGAAGTCTCTAAGTGTTGCAGAGAAAAGAAGAATGAGAACGAGATTTTAAAAGGGAAGTGAGAGAAACTTAGTCAGTGGATGGAGGAAGAAGGCGCCATGTTTATAAGTGCGGTACAGAGCTTAGCTAGCCGTAAAGACACGGAAAAGAGAAAATGGCTAAATAAAAATTTATAAATAAATTTTAAAATAATTAAATTATAGGTCACGTGTCTGTTACTCATAAATAAATAAATAAAAATTAAAATCGTGAAAAAGAAAAACAAAATAATAACAATTTGAAAAAGAAAGAAAATGAAGTGTCGGTGATGGGTCCATCGTTAGCTTACTAGTTGAATCCTGTCGTGTCCGAATGTCCTTGTTTGTCTTCCCACGTGGCTTTGAGAGGCCGCGAAACGCATGTGACTGAGGAGGTAATTTTCGCTCACTGTAACGGCGTCGTTGTCCTCCACACTTCCCACTATTTTCGCGTTTGAATAATCCATCCAATACGTTAATTACAAATTTTGAACTGATCATACCCACCAAAAGTGCCTCAAGAACTCGACAGAAAGCTGCTGTGAACAATGGGTACCCACTTTGGCGTGTTCGATGATATTGACTGGATGAATCTGGAGTGCTTGAACGACTATCCTAATCATTCATGTCATGACTATTACTGTAACCACAAGTAAATATATGGGATTGGCTTCGAAATCTCAGGAAGACAAGCGTGTAATGTGAAGTTTCGTCTGCGTTCCCTGATTCTGACTTTTACTCATAGCTACTTTCCTCAGATAAAACGATACTCCGATAGTTTCAAGTTTGTATAAAAGCTCGATAAATTTTGTTATGTGTTTGTTTTTGAATGGGAACTATTTAATGCGCCGTTTGGATGGGGTTACTTTTACCGTTCGATGTTGCAACTACCCTTTTAGAAAACGCTTTACAAGTCAAAAATTGATGCAAACACGACTTAGAGATATGAAAATGGTAGGTCGCATGCGCAAAAGCGTGAAAAAGGAGTAGGCTAAGTTATAAATTAAAAGCTAAATATTTTAGGGTTAGTTAACTCTATTCAATTTTATAATTATAACATAAAGTTTAAAAAGTAATAATTAAATAATTATTTTTTAATTTTTTTAATTTTAACTCGACGTCAATACATCCTCCTGATGTTACTAACGTAATTAACCACACAAGACAAAAATCTTAAATACTTAGACACATCAAAAAAAACTTAAAATCAGCAAGTTTAGCTTAAATTAATCAAGCTTCGAATCAAATTTAAACAGTTTTTTTTATTTTTAATCTTTAAGTCAAACTCGACCCTGAGCTCAAGTTGTTCAATCCGAAATTTTAATATATCAAATAAAATAATATCACTTTCAATTTTTAAATTAAAAAATCAATCAATTTAAATCAAACTCAATTAGATTTTTTATCTATCCAAACTTGAACAAGTTGGGTTTAGACAACTAAACTCGAACCTGGCCAAGCTTACTTGCTCTTTTGTGTCTACTGATTGAAAGATCTTGTGACAGTTGTTTCTCGACTTAACCACGTGAAGGACAATAGGTTTAGAGTAAGTACACATTAAACTTCAATAACTAACGAAAACATAAGAATTACAAGATCTACCATTATTTTAAAAATTTGTCTCGATGGGTCATGCCATGATTGGCGGTTGGATTGTCAATAAAAGATAATTTTGACTAATTCAGAAATGTCCAAATCAAGGAGCCGTATGATTACTTACCATACTCAACATCAAACCAATTATGGCAATAATTACGTCTGGTCGTTTAGGCGCTTTGAATCTTAAAATTTTCATGAAGCCTTTATTTTACTAAAAGGGCCTCTTGCTTCTAGACAGGACCATCCACTGCTATTCCCTGACATGCATAGGAACAGAGAAAGTGGAGACAAGATTTTATCCAATTTTATGATGTCTTATACTGTTTAATGAATCTCAACCATTTATTTATATAGGCTCCGCATGAGTCCCACAAAAATAAACATGGAACCCGCATAAATGAATGGTTGAGATTCATTAGACAGTATTAGACACCATAAAACTGAACAGAAGATCTGAACTCGAGAAAGTGATGATCCATTCACACACTGAAGAGCTTTTCAACAAGATAGATCCAATTCCTAGTCCAAGCTTACACCCAAAACTGACACCTCGCCTAGATGAACTAGGAATGTGAAGCCTACGTCACCAAGAGAAACCCATTTAGTTTAGTAATCATATAGGAGATCCTACTCTCAGTGAAACTGGAATGACCAAATGAAACTCTCAAACTTGTACCTTGCCATCAGCTTTCTTAGTTCTAAATTGCTAAGCCTGGATCAGTAGCTTCACTTCTAATAGCATAACCATCTCAAATGTCCTTTCTATTTGTATGTATGTCCAATGCATTCAAGTTCAAGGCCAATAATCATTTCATTACGACTTAAAGTCCCTTTATGTTGGGGATGTGAATCATTTCATTAAGGAACCGTAGGTCCCATTTTTACTCTTGGACATGTGTTAGGTAAACTTTAGGAGCACGCATTCATCGGCAAACTGTGTGCTCCTCATGATTCACTTGATAAGTCGGTGACTCGTAATCAAGTAACAGACTCGATCCAACTACACTTGCAAGTTCTAATATATCTTTACTTACAACCAACCATCCCTTTCAATCACCAAGTGAATGGTAGTCCATCGGGAAGATTTATTTACCAATTCAACCACCCCTTCGGAGTGACCAATCACCAAAGGAACATTTTACCCATATCCAAACCCACGAGACTATAGAGTGCAACATTGCCACTCTTACTCTGTTTTCTAAAACAAACTTTGCCTACTCTTTGACTAGAACTTGTAACATAAAAACTATAGCAGTCTCATCAAGCCTTTCTAAACATCAAACAGAGACATCTTTGATGTAGCATTCTTTCCTCAATCTAAGGATTGTTAGTATTACAACTTACAAGCAGTCCTAGTAAGAAAAGAGCCTCAACTTCATCACCTGAGTTAATCAGCTATCACCAACAATCCACCAAGTCAAAAGGTTCTGAAAAAGAGCAAAGTTATGCTGCAAATACATACTTGCAACAGTCAATAACTCACGAACAACAATGGAGACTTGTCCCTTCCAGAAAAGCAAGACCTGCTTAGCCAATTAAGCTTTACCTAAACAATATAATCCCATAACCTATAACAATCTATTCACCGTCTTAACGGCTTATCCTCCTCACGGAAGTCAGTAACAAACGATTCCGAATTAACAATCTATAGCAATAGAACAAAATGAAATCTCTGCAACTTTATTTAATTGAAGATTATACCCATTTCGATTCGTACAGACTTAACAAAAACAAATCAAAGAAAAGGAACTCACCGAAGCAAATTACAATTTAGTCCCGGAAAAGAAGACTCAGACGAGAAGCGAACTTGCCAGTTGGGTCGAGAGAGGCTTCGTGGAGTAGACCACGCTTGATGTCGTTCAAGCGATGCGTTAGACCTTCGTTCTCTTCTCTGAGAGCAGAGGTGTCCTCCTCAAGGTCGTGTATGCGATACTTTTGACCCAATGATCTGACGCTCAACAGAAGAATCCCCGTCATCGCAAATAACTGAATGAAGTTGTGCTTGTTCTTCTTCGCGTTCGCAATAAACCCTAAGCTCTTCCTAGGGTTTTGACAGGCGCCGGCGAGACCGTCTGAGCTTGAGGAAGCCATATGAACAACTCCCGCGTGAAGAGGGAAGTACGCCAAAACATGAGTGAGAATACCCAGTATTGGGTACTGATGAGATACCAAGGAGGACCGGACTCCGAATTGGGCCTTTGGGCTCAACAACTCATAGTACGGGCCTTTGAGCCGACCATTAACATTTAATTTAAAAATTATTAAAACGACAAAATTTAATTTAAATATTACGAAATATTGGAAATTAATTTATCATAAAAATAAATCTTATAATTATTTTTTCTCCTTTTACCTTTTTATTAAATAAAAAATTCACATTAATTATTTTCCAAATTTATACGGAATAAATTTAATAGTGAATATATTATATAAGTTAATTCAATGAATAAATAAATCAAAATTAATTATCACTTATTTACTTAAACACTATTGTATTTTCCATAATTTAATGTTCAATTTAGGCTTGTTTGATTATAATTAAGTTAAATAAATTAAATTCGACAAACTAATTTAAATTTAAATTAAAAATTAACTCAAATTTTCATCTCAAAACAACATATAACTTTTTTACTAGTTAGAAATAGGACTGCGTGTTAGGGCATCTTTAACTCATTCCCTCAAAATGGAGTAGAGTTACAGAACTTTTCACTCTAACCCACGAGCTCTTCAAAAATTCGTGTTTTAGCCAAATTTCTATCGGGTGTTATCATTGTTGTCAAAGGTCGTGTGTTGCAAGCAACAGCGAAAGACCTGGAGATCACACCTGGGAAGAAAAAAGAGTCAGAGAGGTCCCAAAGTGAAGTGTAACGTTTTGGATAAGATTTGGCTTGGCTACCCGCTTATGCTTGATGGGCTATGATAGTTAATATCGGGCTTTACTAATATAGGCCTAATAATAAGTAGATAGTATGTTGTTAGCTAGTCCAGTAGTAATAGCTTTGCTATGATGACCAGACAGTAAGGTTAGTTAGCAAAGAACACATGTGTGACTAGATTACGATTGGTATTGTTATAAGCAATTGACAGTACCTGTTGAAAATTATGACGAATAACAGAATTTGATTCTCTCCTTTCTCTATGTTCTTCTTCTTCCTCTCCACTATCTCTCCTTCTGGGTCACGCTCATTAGATCAGCAACATTGAGTTCCCTACCCAATCAATCTAAATAGGGTTAATCCCTCTTGCACTTGCATCATCATGATGTTTTAAGGAAACTTATATCCATAAGGTGATAATAAGCTGATTATTTAAGACTAGAATAATATTATTTTTAAAAGTTCATTTTAAAATATTTTTAATAAAAATTTAACTCAATCTCTAAATTAAATTAAATTAAATTAAAAGTGTAATTAAATATTATTTTTTATTTATATTAAATTGAGTCAAAATTAAATTAGATAAATCTAATTTATTAATTTTAAGATGAGTCATGTGTATCTTGTAGAGAAAAGAAGAAAATCCTATGTTTATCAAAAATTAAATCAATAAAACATAAATTTAAGGTTTAAAATATGATTAGAAGAGATTATCCTTATTAATAAAATATTTTAGATTTTAATTGAAAAAGAATTATTAAATAATTTTAAAAAAATTAACCTTTAATAATAAGAATTACTAAAACAAAATAAAAGTAAATTTAAAAAATTGAATAAAAAAATCGAACAATTCAAAATTTTTAAATCACCGCACCGAAATGACAGACGACGTCCGTCCTAAAACGGTGTTATTATTATAATAACCGATAAGCGACTAGTGGCACTTCAACAACCGCGAACTATAAGGTCAGCGCCAGCTGTGAGCAAGGTCCTTGTAGTTGTACCTGACTCAGGCATTGATCTGATGGAGAATTCTTCAACTGCGGGGAAGCCTATTCGCTGCAAAGGTATGTAACACTAGATTTGTGCTGTTAACCATTTGATGACATAGTGTGAACACTTCTACTCTATAACGTTGTTGCTTGTGGGACTCTGTTTTGTAGCTGCGGTTAGCCGGCGACCTGGAGAGCCTCTAGTGATTGAAGAGGTAATGGTGGCTCCGCCACAACCTCGCGAAGTTCGGATTCGGATTATCTGCACATCTCTTTGTCAAAGCGATGTCACTTTCTGGAAACTCAAGGTTTCTTTACCTGTATATGTATCTATACATGTTTTCCTCATTTACTTCGAATTTTATCTATTGATTAAGTACATATTTTTAATGTATTTAAGGAATTTCCGGCTATTTTTCCCAGAATTCTCGGTCACGAGGCTGTTGGGTGAGTGATAAGGAAGTAGCCTCTAAGCTTATCTCTTTAGTTTGTATTTTTTAATCTTCTTTTGTTAGTGTCCCCACAATCCGGGATGAAAAATCTCAATAATACGACGTCATTTTAGCACAAATATGCATGAATTGTTGTTCTTTCTTCAGAGATTGATCTTGTACGTACAACAATGAGTGCCTATGAATTTTTTCTTGTTGTAGTGTTGTTGAGAGTGTTGGTGATGACGTAAGTGAGGTAAAGGAAGGAGATACTGTTATTCCAACTTTCATGTCAGATTGTGGAGAGTGTACAGATTGCTTTTCAGAAAAGAGCAATCTTTGTCTTAAATTCCCTTTCAAAGTCTCTCCTTGGATGCCTAGATATGAGACTAGTCGATTTACTGATATGGAGGGAGAGGTGTTGTATCACTTTCTGTTCGTGTCGAGCTTTAGTGAGTTCACTGTGGTAGACATTGCCCACGTTACCAAGATCGATCCCTCAGTCCCTCCGAATAGAGCTTGCCTCCTCAGTTGTGGAGTATCAACAGGTAATGCACGTGGGGTTTGGCTACTGTTGAGCATCCCACAACTGTGTTCTTATGAACTGAAGGGTACTAATACTTGTATGTGTTTTCTCTGATTAAAACTGCAGGTGTTGGTGCTGCATGGCGAACTGCAAATGTAGAGAAGGGATCAACTGTAGCGATAATTGGGCTTGGATCAATCGGTTTAGCAGTACTCTCATAAAAAGAATTCATGACTATTGCCTCATTTTTGTGTTTCATTTGATTTATCATATTCAATTAGTTAATGCTGTTCTTGGCTGTTATTACTCTTTAGGTAGCAGAGGGTGCAAGACTCTGTGGTGCTGCAAGAATTATAGGTGTCGATGTAAATCCAGACAAGTTTGAAGTTGGTGAGTTATTATAAGAATTTCTGAATGTCCATAAGTTAGAACTTATGTAGCACGGACACGACAAAATGGAGTCGTGTCAGCGTGTCGGACACCCACTGACACATGGTGAACACAGCTCGGACACGTCTGGAAACCGCTCAGATATTGTTTAATGGAATATATGCTCCATAGAATATGCGCTTCATGTTTTTTGAGAGGGGCTTATAAAGTATCAAATATGTATGAACTATCAAGATGTTGGAAGTCTTAAAATACATCAATCAATATATGTCATATTATGAATTCTGAATTTTTTTTCTTAATTTTAAATTTTATAATATATATATATGTCATATCCGTGTCCACCAAATTTTAAAAAATGATGTGTCCCGGTGTCCGTGTCCGTATATATGCTTCTTAGGTTAGAACTGTCAGATTCTATCTTTTATGTGATTTATTGTTGATGCTTTCAACTTCCCTTTCAGGAAAGAAGTTCGGGGTCACAGATTTTGTGAAAGTCGGGGACAGTGAAGATAAACCTTGGAGCCAGGTTTCCACATCGACCCTTTATCCCAACTTGTTTATAGTTTGTAAAATTTGGTCCTTAATGTCACGTTGATGAGAGGAATTATGTTATTTAGTCCTCGATAATGGTGTCTTTTCACAAAGCATTAAAATTACAAACCTTCTGAAAAACAGTCTTCCAATTAGGATAGAGTTGAAATGGAGACCAAAGCCTTGTACTGTACTGATGTATCCAGTTCTGCTGGTTTTCTTATTGGGTTGGTCTTCCGGATTCCTTTTGCGATTAGTAGGTCTTCAAGAAAAAACGTCGAGATGATTCCTGACGGTAACTCGTTGATGATTTAGTGCAAGTCTGAAGAGCAAGAACGTCTAAGAGTCCAGAGAGATGCATTATCCATTACTAGAAGTTGTGCAAGTCTTTATATAACAGTTTATCAGTTGCTTACAATGAGGGATATCAGTAACGTTGTTACAAACTGTTGATTTACGTGCTAAACAGGCCTTTTAACTTTCAGTTGCTGAGCTAGTTCTCTGGTTTGGTTATGGCTATATAACACAGGTGATCATTGAGATGACTGGTGGTGGAGCAGACTATTGCTTTGAATGTGTAGGTGTAGCTTCCTTGGTGGAAGAAGCATATGCTTGTTGCAGACAGGTCTCTCTATACCGTAACTCCATTTTTGTCTCTTCCGATGATAGAATCGATCGATCGATCGATCGGTCTCATGTTCGCTATGTTGTGTATAATGCAGGGATGGGGAAAGACTATTGTCTTAGGAGTTGACAAACCTGGGTCCCAACTGAGATTCAGCTCCTTTGATGTCCTTCATCACGGGAAAATCCTCACAGGATCTTTGTTTGGAGGCATTAAAGCTAAATCCCACATTCCAATTCTCTTACAGCGTTACTTGGATAAGGTATTATGTTTTGTTTACCGATTACTCTTCGTTCTAAACTCTAACTTGACTAATGAAACATTGTTAAATTCAGTCCGAGAGATGTGTGGTAATGATTCCCTTTTTTTTAATTCAGGAACTGGAATTGGATAAGTTTGTAACTCATGAAGTTCAATTCAAAGATATAAACAGAGCCTTTGACTTGCTCAGAGAAGGAAGTTGTCTTCGTTGTGTGATTTGGATGGATAACTGACCAAGTTCGTCCTGTGCAATAGCTCCCTATCAAAGACGATTTGCTGTTTCAATAAAACCAAATAACAGGAAGCTCTTTGTATTTTTAATGGATTTGTCATTAATCTAATGCCTATTATTGACTATCAAGATTACAGATTTTCAATGTAAGTGGAAGTTGGCTGCTGTGACTAGTAGATTTAGAATGGCTGCACTTAGGTGTGGATTACATCAAACTAAATTAGAATTAAATGGACTTAAATTCTTTAGGAAAGGTCCACCGCCACGTCTATCTTTGTTCGTATGTACGTCAGATTAAGGCTTATCCTGAAAATACTTGTCAGCATTCCGTTTGTGCGAGAGCGATGACAGCGATTAGTGACCAGCAACATCAATTTCCAGTTGCTTTCAGGAATGCCAAATGTCTTGAAAAAGCCAATCGATGATAGGATTACATCCTTTCAGGGGACCCAAGGCATGAAACCACAAGCATGGTGTTAGGTTCTTGTCAATAATTTGCTTCCAAATCAACAGAAATCGGCCTGTGAGGTTAGATGCCATCATCCTAACACTAGCAGATTTTGCCCTCCAGGCTCGTATGGCCTGGAAATTGCAACTGCCAGGTGACAGAAAATGTTAAATCCCGATTTTCCTGACTGAAATTGCTTGGTCTCGAAATGCTCGTTTCAGTAGTGATCAATAAACTATTTCCTCATCGTAACTATGAGCTTTGATTCATTGGAAAAGAACCCAGATTTATTCAGGAGATTCCAGGATCTGAACAAGTTAAACTAAAGAAAAATCGTGGATTAAAACTTTCTTTAACAGAATCAATCAAAGAAACTGAAAATCCTTATAATTCAATGCTGTTTCAAAACCACAAAACACAAGGAAGACATGAACCCCTTTACCGTAATACAATAAGGGAGAAACTAGACAAAAGTTACTTACAAGCACGTAAAGCACTTAACACATAAGTAACCCAGAGGGGCTTTGATACGACAATGAAAGAACAATAAAATATGGCAATCCCTTACGAACACAGCTGTAAAAACAGGGCCACACAATCATTCAAAGTAGAGCATAGGTAGCTTTTTTATCAATGGCAACCACTTTCTTTTTCTTTTTCCTTCTCCTTTTCTTCTTCGGTCTTTGGGTGGTATCCAGGCAGCTTCTCCTTAATTTTCTCGAAGATGCCCTTCTTCTCTTTTGCCTCTGCATCCGGTGAATGAGTAGTTTCAGGAGGAGTACATGTTTCAGTTGGTGGCGGAGTGACAACTTCTTCAGGTTTCTTGTGATGCCCTGGCAATTTCTCTTTGATCTTCTCCAAGAAGCCCTTTTTTTCTTCGGTTTCTTGGCTTGGTTGTTCAGAGTGAATGACTTCAACTGGTTGGTGATGGTGAGTCTCTGTGTGGCTCACTTCCACGTCGCATTTCTCGACAGGAACAGCTGTGTCTTCATGCTTTTTCTCTCCTTCATGATCCTTGCCTCCTGGCATCTTCTCCTTGATCTTTTCTTTCAATCCCTTCTTCTTCTTCTTCTTCTCCTCTCCTTCACCTTCCTCTTCATCACTAGACTGCTCATGAACATATAAAACTGTTATGATCAGATCAAAGATCAAAATAAATCCAAGACTTCAACATACCAAATCAAGATCAAGAGATGAAAACAGAAACACAAACTTACAGAGCTAGAACTGCTGCTTGATCGATGTAACTTCTCTAGCAGTCCAGGTTTCTTCTCTTCTTTCTCTTTGGTCTCATGTTCAGAAACATGAACCTTTTCCTCGAACTGGGTAGCCATCACTTCTTCTTGATACTTCTCTTCTTCTTTCTTCCCCAGGAAATCAAACACCCCACGATCCTTGGTCTCCGCTGCACTCTCATCGACCACTGGTGTGCTCTCACACTCATGGCTCTTGTATACCTTGTCGTCGGCCATACTAAAGATCGTTACTTCAACCACTAAAACTTGAATAAACAGAGGACTATCTATAAACAAAGCCTCTACAGATCGTAAAACACAAGTGAGGAAGTTGATAAGCTTTCTTCAGCTGATGTGGTTCTCCGTCTTAGGGTGTGAGCTTTTATAGCGTGAGATAAACGCGGATCTAACGCGATCAAGTAATAATAAACTCACTGTGCCGAACCAATCAGGGCATGGAGGGACATCACTGACCATGCAGACTCCATTTACTCGCCCTAGATGATCGCCACGTGCCGTACGTCGTAGTATTTTATTTTACGTAGCCCATAAGAGTCAAAAAGATAAAGAAGAAAGTGAAAAAGAAAGAGACGGTGCCAAGACCGAATCCTATAAAACTAGTGCCACGTGTAAGAAAATCGTGGTGGGGTGGATGGGACCGACAATGTCGGTCTTGTGGGACCCGTAGCGGCAAGTGTGGAGCCACGTGGCTGTCCGGTCGGTGCCAAGGGCGGTGTCTTGACATTTGCGATCGAGCGAGCGGTGTTTATTTATTACGATGTCGTTACTTGACAGTTTGGTCGGTTAAGTGTTTGCCTGTGCCGTAGTCTTACAAATCCAAGTTCTACAACAATCTGCGTGCCGCTAATGGAATACGCGTACCTTAGTAGGATTTGAAGATACATTATATCAAGTTAGAAATTGACCCGCACAAGGCGTGTGTCAAATGGGTTTGATTTTCAATACTCTCGTCGATTTATTATAAGTGATGTTAAAAAAAAATGCACGTATATTAAGAAAATTAATAAAATTATAGATATAATCTTATTAATATTCTCATGAATTGTCTTGAAATTATGATCTATGTAATTAAGATGAGAGAGAAATTGCACATTAATAAAAAATTGTGAAAGAAATTGCACATTAAATTGTCTTGAAATTGTGATCTGTGTAATTAAAATTAGAAAGAAATTAAAGGTTAATTTTGAAAGTAAAATTATAAACATGCATACAAAATCAAAAATGACACTTATTTTGAATAATTAAAATATATCTAAAACGACACTTATTATGAATCAGAGGGAGTATAATATTGAACTTTATAGGCGAAGTATTCAAATTGTAACGAGGTCTAAAAAGCCCATGGACTAGGCCATGAGTGATTTTGATTAGGCCCTTATTAGAATCTCAAAGCCCATGTTTGATGCAAAAGCAAGTTGGGTTAGATGAAGCATTTAAGAGTGTCTTCCAGGCGTGAAAAAATCTTCAAGCCCCGATGCGGAACTGCACATCCAAATTCCAAACTCAAAATAGGTCATTGGTCAGGAAGAATTTATAAACTTAATTCAAGCCTGACCGAACCTAAATTCTCGAATCTGAACTCAACTCGATTTTCAATCTTGAATCTGAAATCAACTCAATTATAGTTAAGTATAGCATTAATGAGTTGAGAGTGATACTAAAATAATACAAATTAACAAAAAAGCTCTAAATTATGACATGTAAATTGAATAAATCACTTGTTATTTAAATCAGCTACTAAATATTTCAATAGATTTAATTAGAACATACCACCTATTTTTTTGTTAGAGACTCTAAATTATGATGCTGTTTCGTCTCAATAAATAAATACTTAAAAAAAAACTAAGATTTTGTAACATCACGTTACACCACTTTTGACAGTGCCAAATTTTTTGTATCAATTTTTGTGTTTCTACTTTGTGTCGGTCATATTTTACCACACATTTATATAAATTTTACGTAAATATATGAATAAGATTTAATAGAATAAATTATAACTTCGCCCTAGTTGGCGGCAATCAATTCACGAATCCATCTACAGAGGGGGAAAAAAAAAGTTCATTTTTTCAATGAAATATACTGACTTAAATCAATAATGGGCAAAACCCAAAAGAACACTTTACAGCTCCAGGAATTGATTCAAGAATGGGCAAACCCCAAATCCACCGACTATTCATAAAACTCTGTTGCAATGGATTGAACGTCAAACCCTGAGAAGCTAATGACTCAGCCGTTTCTACTTACATATTTGCTCCACTGCTTAGCATCAAATTTCTAAGGTTTGGATCTAGCTGACTTTATAGTCGTGATAAGAGACTCCCCAACGCTCGATACACCTTTCCTACCAACTAACTTAACTCGAAGCTTTTGGCATAATGTTCTTATTCTCGATTGATCATCATCCAACTCGCTCAGTTCAACAGCCTGCTTCTTTGAAACCAAACCATAAAGACAAAGGGAAGAAGAATTTGATTCTCCTCCCCGGAATTTTGCTCTTAGTAATGAAAGCGAATCAAGATCATTAGACCTTGGATCAAACAAAATAGAAAAGCTGCCGAATGCAAGATCAGGAGTGTCATATAATTTATCCAAATCATCACCTACTTCAGTCTCAATATTCACTTTGTCAGACATAGCTAACGACCTCCTTTTAGCCACTCTCAAGATATTTGCCGCCTCTCTCATGCCACTCAGAAAAGCTCCATGCATTGTTGCAGGATACTGTTTATTAGTAGCTTCCCCTGCAAAGAAAACTCTTCCATCTCCAACACTCTCAGCGAGAATATCGTAATCATCTCCTGAAGATCCAACTGCAACATAAGAATAAGATCCATATGTGAAGCAATCTTTTCCCCATCTGGTACAGACTGCCTGAATTGGATCTGGAACAACAATCCCTTTTGGATGGTAAATACCTCGCAATACCTGTAGTACCTTTTTCACGGACTCCACAGGAGACATAGACTCGAACTTAATTGCAGCATCCCCAGCTACAAGACCAATTAAAAGAGGACCCCCTGAGACAGAAGAGTAACTGTAAAACAGAAAGAATTCGCCTCTAGCACTTGAATCTTCTGTCAAATGCCCAAACGTATCAATCTCTCCACCCCAAAAATTATAGGGAAATAAGAGCGCCACCTTATTCAGCAACCCATATCCTAGCCTCTGAATTGCATCTTTCTTTCTTTGTGGGAGCTCAGGTACAAATTCAATGGACCCTTTCTTTAACACGCCCAATGGTACCGTGCAAAGTACCATGTCACCATGAAACTCCTGCCCACCAGCATATACAATAATCCCATCAACCCCATACCTAATACTATATACAGCTCTCTCATAGAATATTGGAAGGTCCTTGGCAAGCTCCCTAACAAATGCATCATTTCCGCCAGGAATAAAACAATGATCACCACCCATCTCATAAGGATCATCTTGATCCCAATACGCCATAGACAAATTCGACATCAATGAAGCATTTGCATACTCTAAATTAGCCAAATGCCAATTCAATAACATCCTCTCTTGCGGATCATCTGCAACCTTATAAGCCTTCCTAAAGGCCTCAAGTGCGGTACCTAAGTTAACATCAGCAGATTTAACTTCCTCAATCATGGCCTGCCTAAGCTTACAAACTCGATCCAAAAGCTTATTAAAAGAAACCTCTACTCTAGAATCAATCTCTGAATCCACAGCCTTCCCATCAGGCAAATACAGAGGACAAATATCCCTCACCTTATGAAGAGGCAATCCCATTTGCCTTGCAAGAACTCCAAGTGGGTTCCCATTTATTCCGGTGAGGACACTACCACCAACATCCGCCGCAGCCATCACTCCCTCACCCTTCATTCTCTTCGTTTTCACACGACCACCAGGCCTTGATCTGCCCTCCAAAACCACAACCTTAAACCCCATAGACATCAACTGTCTCGCCGCCACCAACCCCGACAATCCAGCACCGACGACCACCACATCTCCTCTTGCCACACCTTCACGAGACAACCTCAAGTGTGCATCGTTAACAGCTGGCGCCACACCAAAGTTGATGTATCCGTGTTCTAGAAGAAAATCATAAGCGGAGTCTACGAGATTCTTGTGCTCCGCTCGAATCGACTCAAGCGCGTGTTCACGCGTCAGCCAAACTGTCACATTAGATCTCCAGCGAGCCAAAATGTGGTTTCGTACCACAATATAGTTCGCCTGCTCTGTCCCGCCAATTGTGGAAACTACATTGGCTTCGATTTCTTCTTCCGTCAGCGAATCAACGGGAAACCCTACGGAAATTGCGATCAACGCTTCCACATCTAGCTCTTTAGCTAAGCCTCCGGGTATTCTGTAACGGCGTAGCGACGGGTTACCGTTAATCTCGGTGAAGAAACGCTTTCTACGACGTCGTCTCTTAGGGGGTGGCGCGGAATTAGGGTTTGGGGGCTGTTTGTCGGAGGAGTCGTCTTGAGAGTCAGACAATTGGTTGCCGTTAATTTCGGTGAAGGAACGCTCCCGATGACGTTGTCTCTTTGGGGATTCTGATGAATTAGGGTTTGGAGGCTGTTTGTCGGAGGAGTCATCTTGAGAGTCCGAAACGGCGGGGTCCGCCGTCGCTTTAGGGGTTGGAGTCTGAAGGAGGATGTTTTCTGGTGAGTTTCGACGGTCGTGAGTGCGGCTTGAGGGTTGGGGTGGAGAGAGAGTGATGTCGGTCGCTGGTGAAGACTCATCGGAGACGATGTTGTCGGAGGGGTCCGCGGTCGTTTCCATTTAGGGGTTTATGGTAAAACGCCGCGGAAGTAGTCAAAGGCTCAAGAATTCGCAAGAAGAAAAATGCCAAATTGGGCTATAAATAATTAAATATTTTACATAAAGAATTAAATGCTCAGGACTTTTCTATAAATTAGAAAATTATTAAAAATATTCCTAATATTTTAGAACTACTATTTATGGGACGGTGTCGTGTTGAGAAGTCAACCTGCAGACAAAAGTCAAAACCCGCCGATTCCGATTTAATATTTGAAAATTAAATAATCCGAGTCCGACCCATGAAAAGGGGTGAAATTTTTGAGTGTGAAAGGGTCCAGGCGACTTACCAAAGGAGACCATATTAAGGGAATCAGATCATCACCATTATCATCGACAGTCTTGGCCTTTTTCCTTCTTGTTAACTCTGTTAGCCGCTCGATTCGTTTCTTCTGGTTCTCTCTCACTCTCTCCATAACTAAACATCTGGGATTAGAACGAGAAAGATACAGAGAGGAGAAGAAGCGTATAGAGATGATAACAAGATCGAATCTGGCGGAGCAGTTGAGAGAGTATCAGATTCGATCCAAACACGATTGGGCCTCTGTTTCTTTCTTTTCTTCCACTTCCAGCTCCAATCCCACGTATTCAAGGTAAATCAGGACCGCCCTCTTTGGTTTTATAGTGCCCTGTTGCTCTTGTTCCAGATTTGAAATGTTGTCTCAGTTGTTATTGTTGTTATTTCTGTCATGATCGTCACGAGATCCCTTATGATTCAGGAAATGAAGCTAAAGTAAGTGTCTTTAGGGGATCAACTTGCATTTGATGTGTGTTCTTTTTTTAATATTTCCTTCACTGGGATCGAAAACCTGGAATATAAGCTTCAATTGATTGGTTTGTCAATTGGATCGCTATATTAAGTTCCATCGTCGTCATCTGATTTTCATTTCTTGTGGTTCTCTTTGATTGTTGAGCAACTCTTTTGTAATCTTATATGTATGATTTGAAAAAAAAAAGTTGAATTGGGGCGATTAAAAATGGTATGAAGTTAATGAAATGAAAGTATGGTTAGACAAAGCTTGAAACTTGTTAATGGATTCTGGTGGCATGCGCGGTTGTGATTGAAGATTTGGCAGATTATTTAGATTTAATAGGATACTTTGTGAATCGAACGAATTGATATTCCTAGAATGAATCTTAGTACGAGGATGGCCTTTAATAATCACATTCAAGGTGATGAATACTGAGTCTAACGTGACTGAGATTGAAAACATTCCAGAACTTTTGGTGCATCATGTGTGGGATGACATGTATTGAGAGGGCTTTAACTGTTTTATTGATTTAAATATGCTGCCTTTCTTCCATTCAACGATCTACCATTGGTTCTCAAATTTGATTTGCACTTGTTGTACAATTTAAGTGTAGCTACAGTTTAACAAAGCTGGTATGGGCATTTACAAAAGGAGAAGGTTCAGTCTTTCCAAATACTTCTGATGACTGTAGGACTGTATCTTTATGTAATGGAAGGATAGGAATGAAAATCACTATGGTTTTTCGGTGCTGTTTTGTTCCCATCGTATCTCATGTATGTTTTTGAGAAAAGTTACTAAGCTGTGTTAAGGAGACTATTGCAAGTTCGAGAATTCTTATATAGAATACTTCTGTTTGATGGTTTTTTTCCAATAGAGCCATTCAATTTTTATGCTTTGACGTCAGTATTGATTTTGTTTCTGCTTTCTTTTGTTTTTTCTTTTTTCAGGGTGGATGTGGTGATATTTGTGATATGGGAACTCGTTAGCCTAGCTTTCCTTGTATTTTCAGCAGTTTCTTTATATTTTAAGCATTTGCAACTTGCTTTTATCTTAATTTGCTTCACAGTGCTGTTGCTTGTGGGCATGAAAGTTACAAAGCAAGTGAGGTTAAATAGGAAAAAGAAGCGAAGAATGCTTCTCCCATTATCCATGTAAAACTATGTAGTAGTGAACTTTTTCCTCAGCAACACGAATCTGTTGTGTACATTCTGAGAGCCCTGACCCATTGTTTTTCAAGATTCCTTGAATTTTTAACTGCATGAAAAGTGACTTATGTAAAGCATATGGTTGAGGCCATCACTTTAAAATCACATTGTTTGAAATGGAGACTTCATACCGTTCGCAATGGAAGGTTGAGAAGTTATATTCAAGTAGCTGATGGTCATCAGCCTTAGATTTTCCAGCTGGTGCAGCTGCTAGTGAAGTACTTGCCCACACGTTCTGAAGACGGATTGTGGCTATCCAAAATTGCAGACAATTGAAGTGCAAGGCTTTAAGATACTTATTTGATGATGATGATGATGTTTGTGGGACTTGATTTCTTTTTTCAGACATACACCAGCATCACTGATCTTGAGAAAAGAGGGGGGTGTGAATGATGGAGTTCATTCATGTATAAAATCATAAAAGGGCTCTTCCATATGGTTTACATATTGAAAGATTGAGGAATTCCAAGGAAAATACGGTTTGTGTGTTTCCTTATCTTCCTAATTTACCTACTTTAGTAAGCCTGTTTATGTGGCAAGAAGAAAGTCCCTTCAATTGAAAGTTGAACAAGGAGCCTGACTATGATTAGCTTCCCTGCCTAAAAGAGCATGAACTATAACATTTAGAATGTTGATACTGAAAATTGGTAATTGCCTTCATCTAGTAGTTGTTCAGAAAGCCACTCAAGACGACCATATAACTCAGAATACTAATGGAGGCACCAAATGTCTTCTGCTACTTCGTGCTGGAATTACTTTAGCAATCATATACAACAAACCTAAATAGTACTGCCCTTACAGGTGGACCAATTGGTGATGGGAGGCTCTCGAAATGTCTCCATCTTTGACTGGTTTCGGGGTCGGTTTAGATGAAAGCGTAAATGTATTTGATCTGTTAATATCAATTGGTTCAAACTTGTTTTTTGGTTTTAAATCGGTAACTCGAAGGATTGATGCTTAACCTGTAGTATAAAAAGCTAGACAGCACTGTAAACATGCCAGTTCTTCACTTTTATCTTACACGAGTGAAAGAGATCAAGCAGCAATATACACTGTCCTAAATCGGTCAGGTTCTACAAAGACACCCTCTGCTGGACTAAGGAATCCTCACTGTGGCTTGAAGAAGTGAACATCTATTCCCATGGTTGCAATGCTCCATATTGCTCCGGTGGTGACCAAGACACTAAGCACCATCCCAAGAACTCCTAATAAGCAATTGAGACACCAACTTGCACTATATCTCCTAGGTTTCTTTACTAGTATCCACATGAAACATGGGTATGCTAAGGTGAGTGGAAGTGCGATTCCACCGATCAGCCCGGCCAAGCTCGGCAGGAATGGCAGTGCCACAGATATGAATAATGCTAAGCATCCGAAGAAGACCCTGAACCCAGAACGCAACCACCGTGGACATGGTCTGTTCATCTTGGTTGTATATCTGACCTCCAAGTTGTCGAAAACTGGCATGGCATAAAGTTGAAAGGAGCTGAGGCTGTTGATTACAACGAGTAGGCATGCTATTCCCAGTAGGGCCTTTGAGGTATCATGTTTATGGTGTTTGTATAAAGCATTTAACATCCCTCCATTTCCTGGAATCTGTCATTTAGTTAACTCGTTTTAGTTTTAGATCAAATAAACGATTTGTTACAACTATTTAACAAGAAAATTACTTTTTTTGGGGGCGGCAATTGGCCGTGATTGAGCCTTATGGACATCAAATTTTCAGGATTTGGGATAGTTAATTCGAATTTTGTCCATTAACTTAGGTCAGATTAGACCCTTTTGCGACTTCTAACTATTTCTGTACTTACCAGATTTCCATAGGTCCAATATCCACCTATTGCAAGGGGAAACAGGCAAATAGCTATGATCAAGTAAGAGAGTTTTACACCTCTCCACATTGGAAGACGAGATGGGTGCTTAGTGCTCGAAGGCATAGTCCCCTAGCAGAAGAAGAAACGTCACTTTTTGGCTAAGGTTTAGTTAAAAACATGTCAAGTTCTGTAGAACATGGTGGTCTAGTTACCTGTATTTCAAGTACAAGGTTGTGACCTCTGAAAGCAAATGCGATGATCCCCAGTGCAATAAGGACATTAAAGGGTCCAGCCATTTCAGATTTTGGTTCTTCTGGTGGAAGATCATACGATACTCCATTAGGCCTACCTTTGATGATTGAAACAACCCAAATCAAAGTACAATAGCTGATTGCTGTGATTGCTCCGATCAGGGAAACTCCGGCGATGGCGTTCAGATTGGGAAGCTGAGCAAGAAGTATAGCCAAGCAAGTGAACACCAGGTACCACTCTATAGTTGTCAGTGGCTTCACGTTGCATTCATCTTCACATACAATTTGGAAAAATATCTTCATGGTTCCACCACCCATCATGATCAAGGTCACACAAGTTCCACCTGATAGATACATGATCGGGAAAAGAGCTAGCAGTTTCCCCAGTTTCTCGCCTGAAAAATCCCATATTTTAACTATTAGTTTGTTTTGAAACAACCAATATTTTGCAATGATGTGGCATGTTGATTGTGTGATTTTAATCCATGAAAGTATAGTATTGATCTACTGGAAGCATTAGCAGAACAAATTTGGATGATTATAACCATGTTTAAGTAAGAACATGCAAGTATGGGCTATTTTGGGTCTGTATGTAAATGATAGAAAATGATCCTCCTCACCAAAAGCAGCAATTGATAGTCCAAGGTATCTGCTGTATCGTAGCCCCGACTCTGACTCATGTAGCTGAATTAGTAACCACAGGGTATATAGTTGCCACATGAAAACTATGCATAGACATAGAATCCCCCAATTCCTGCAACAACATAGATTGGTTTAAGTTACTTATCTTCTCTTCGGAAATTTCCTGTTCTCTGATATGAAAAGTTATTAACTTTTTATTTACCAGCCAAGAGTTGTGAGAGCTAGAGGAAGAACAAGGGCCTGAAACCCAATTCCTGAACTCAGGGTGTGAAATGCTGCATAGTATGAGTTACCATTCCTAGACTCAGTTATAGGAAGCCAGGCCTCTTGTGGGTCAAGCTTAGTGAAGTGGCCAACTTCTTCCAAGTGGGAGTGCATGCTCTCAATTGCTTTCCTCATAGGACTTGCTATGGGAGTACTCATCAGCCGTGAAGAGAAAAAGCCTTGGGTGTTTTGGAAGCTGTATGGGTACTAATTATATAGTACACCAACTTGCGATTTAAGTTGGAGAACTTTTGAGTAGGATTCAACCACTGAATTTTGAAGGAGTGACTTCCACTGATATTGTCTGCCCTAGACATGGTGGCCTGTTGAATATTCCTGGTGAAGATGGAAGCTTGCATGGACCAATGGCAGTGAAATATTGATTCAAAGTGGAATATTGACTGAGCAAGAGGACTGAATGCTCTTATCTATGTAAAAGGATTGCTCAACCAACTTTTCTAAAGTTTAATGCAGTTTCTAGTTTATGATCTTGCAGCAGAAGTTAATCTAGGCATTTCCTTACCTACTTTTCTTGAACATGGTTATGCAGATGGATTATGGATATTATAAGGCATTTCCTTATCTAATTTCCTTAAACATGTGGCTAATTATGTCTGATCTAAAGAGAAGACCTCTTAACAAAGGTGGAATCTCGTTTCAAAAAAAAACAAAGGTGGAATCTTAAGGCTGACGCAAGGAACTTTTCTTGGCTTAGATGATCCTGCTGCCTGCAACCCCATGGAAGGAACAAGCTGAACAATTGAAGGCTTTATCGAAACTTTCTGTTTTCCGGTCCCCTTCTTTCTTGTATTCAAATGACACTTTTTTATGTGTCACATTTTGGCAGTTAGTGTCGGTTTTACGTGCGAAGCTACAAATACTAGTTCCCCTTAATGGCCTTAGCAAGACTGTCTCCTTCCTGTTGCTAGTGATGCAAAATAGAAGAGACCCTGATTCATTTTCTCTTGTGGTTTTGCTTTGTTAAAGTTACTTTCTTTTTTTTGAGTTCTTCTTTTCCATTAAAAATATCCTTCTTATATTGAAAAAGGTCAAAACTCAATCTATGAAATGGATTTGAGCTTTTCGGTTATGTCCTTGTCCCTTGAACGGACTTTGGTTCGAACCAGCTTATTCAAGTTAGATCTGGCTGAAATTCAGTGGCATGGAGAAGAGCATATATACAGAACAAGTAGTTACTTCTAATCATATCGATCAAGTTTAAACAGGAAATGCACTTATTGTCAATGCCGTGCAAAGAAGAAACCAAGAACGATTAACACGATTTAGTATAGTAGATAGCCAAAAAGCGTTCACAGTTTTGAAGTTGCAAGCTTTATAAGATCCTTTCTCAGAATCTTGCCGGATGGATTCTTGGGTATGGCATCAATGAAAGCAACTTTCCTTATCCTCTTGTATGGAGCCACCTACATAGAATCCAGGGCGTTGTGAGACGATGCTGACTAATAATATTCTGTTCCCTGACAGTAGCAGTTAATGTTTCAGGTTTCAGACATACCTGTTTGGCTATGAAATTCATCACTGTACTTTCATACAAACTGCTTCCAGGCTTTCTTACAATGTATGCCATGGGAAACTGTCCAACCTCCTTGTCGGGAAATCTGCAGAAGATGATTCTCAGACCTTCCATTTCAAACAGAGATTAAGATTGACACAAAAGAGTAAATTGTTCTCATTAAGGACAATGCTGTTTCGGGTGATTTTCCCAGGACGTCTCGATGGTGAATACTGCAAATGATCTTGTATATACAAGAAGCAGGGGCTTTATCAGAACTAGTAATAGAGACAAGGGAAGACTTACGGTATCACGGCAGCATCAGAAATATCTGGATGAGTAAGCAGCAAGGCCTCTAGTTCTGCCGGAGGAACCTAACATGTTGTGAATTTAAGAATGCCCATTCAGTCAGTTTCTTGAACTAGTGTTATGGAAGAACATGAAATTTTATACTTAAGTCAGTAGTAGTAGCAGCAGCATCCGTAACCTTTTAGAGATTAGAACACGAAAGTGCAATCGAACTGATGGTCCTAAGAAGTGTGGAAGTAATACCTGGTAACCCTTGTATTTAATCAGCTCTTTCAGCCTGTCAACCACAAAAATGAAGCCATCATCATCAATGTAGCAGAGGTCTCCAGTTCTCAACCACCCTTCTGAATCAAGAGTCGATGAAGTCGCTTCAACGTTCCCGAAATAACCTGTGAAAGCGGCAAAAGCAACCCAAGTTATCAGCAAGGATCAATCCCACGATATGCATTAACTAGAAGAACCAATCATTTACAAGCTAATGGAAAGCACGCATAGGACACTACTCTAGACTCTGCATTTCGGTTTGGACAGTGCTTATGTAAACACACAAAGACGATTCTTCCGTTAACTTCCTCCGGTCACGCCAATAGCTTCGAGAACGAACACAGCAAGAAAAATGATAATTATTTCTCTTAAATGTCATTATAAATGTCAAGCATGTAGCGGTTAGTCATTATGTTTATATGGATGTGCTGAGAAAGAGGTCCTTTTAGTTCTAATTTCTTTGTTCTTTAGTCTCCAACGTAACCATTTAGTTCGTGTATCGTTGAACAGAGGCTCGAGATCATTACATCACCATCTTGTAACTAGCCGTACTGTACCTGGAAAGTTCGCAAACTGTGAGGACACAAATAGCTACTCTCATGGTCCTTGCTCCTAAAATCTAGGAACATTACCAAACAGAAGGTTACTAGTTCAAGCTGGAACATTACTGTGACATCTTCGTTTATTGCAGCAAACAAATATAGGCCGTTGGTAAGGAAAAATATCTACTCTATATTGGTTCCAAAACCACCAAAAACAAAGGTGAAGAGAAAAGTAAAGGTAGAAAGCGACACCAAGTCACCAACCTTTCATAATCGTGGGACCCCTGAGCCAAAGCTCTCCTGTCTGGTTCACAGGCAAAGCTTTACCGGAATCCGGATCAACAAGCTTCGCCTCCATGCTCGGCGACAACAAACCCGCCGTCCCGTACCTTCTGCTTTCCTCCAAATTCTGCGTTGCCGCACCAATCCCCGTCGATTCAGTCAGACCATAACCTTGTTGAATCTTCACGTTTGGATACCTACTCACAAACCCCTCTATCACTTCTTTGTTCAGCGGTGCTCCACCGGACAAAACCGTCTGCAGCGAACTCAGGTCATAGTTGGATTTTATCTGTTCAGACGCGTTGATCATCCCCACAAGAATAGGAGGCACTAGAGGTAAATCCGTGGCACGATAACGTTGGATTGCAGACAACATCTCTTCCATTTCGAACTTGGATAGTACTATGATTGTTGCTCCTGATGCGAGCAGACCCGTCGCGAAAGCAGCCAAACCGTAGATGTGAAACATAGGCACTGTGCAGATGTATTTGCGATCTGTTTCTTCAATGAAACGACCCAAAACAGTTTGAACCATTGCGATTAAGTTACGGTGTGAGGAGACTACACCTTTGCTTGCTCCTGTCGTCCCTGAGGAGTACAGTAGAGTGGCAGTGTCGTCTTGGTGGACTCGCTCTCTAACTCGATTCTCTATTGGGTCTTTCTTCATCAACTCCATCAACGTAGTAACAACTTTAGCTTCCACTGTGGTGGACCTCTCGTCGTCGTCTAGGAGGATGATGGGAAGATTTGGGTTAGAGGCAAAGAGCTTGGGAACAAGTTGAAGAGTAGTAAAGGCGAATGACGGCTTGGAATCGCCGATTTGCTTGGCGATTTCACGTGGAGTGTTGAGAGGATTGGTGGTGGTGATTATGGCGCCTAGAGACATCACGGCGAGGCAAACAATCGGAAAGAAGAGCGAATTAGGCGATAGGAGAAGGATGACGTCACCCTTGCGAACTCCCATTTCAGAGAGACCGCTTGCGACGGAGTCAACGGCTTTCCAGAGGTCCGCGAACGTGAGGTGCCGGTCGGTGGCGGCATCGATGAACGCCACCGTGCCATGGTGGGCCTGTGAAGAGATAAATGTGGTGACGTCGAGGAATTCATTTTTGGGTAGTGGAATAGGCAAACGCTTACTGTAGAAGATAGAGTTGGCTTTGCAAAAACCACTTCTTGGATCGACCATGGTATCGCCGGCGTTTGCCACGTAGTTCACTATCTCCGATCTCAAAATGGGATATCCGCTGTCTGGTCTACGAACCTGCTTTTGCTCTTAAAGTAGACAACAAGTTGGTCATCTTTGACTTTTGAAGGCCGCCATGACCGTAAACTTTTCGAAGCTGCAGTCGTGGACCGTTAGATGAAACGATCCACCACGTGTCCGAATAAAACTGACGACTGTCTTAAAATTTTACAATTGTCCACGTGCTAAAGCTCGAGATTCTCAAATATTAATAAAGCACAAAATCTTATAAAAAATTATATATTAATAATAATCTGAATTATTACCAAACACAATCAAATGTAATTTATTATAATCAACTCTATTCAAAGTTAGACTTATGCTTGTAATTGT
>JAOSBP010000002.1:263382-273705 GCA_027563825.1 Erythroxylum mucronatum | reverse complement strand
TTTTCTTTAAGTTTAGATTTTATTTTATGCTGATTTAGATTAGATATTATCTAATTTTTGAATTTAAATTAGAGAAAAACTGTATAAATAGACAAGTTTCTATTCAATAAAATTTGAGAAAGTCTTCTCTACATTAAAAAAACCAACACTTTCATGTTTTAATCGTCTTTTACGAAGATAAATTCAAAATAAAGATAATTATTTTAATGTATATTGAATAATATATAAGTGCAAATAATAATCAGTATATTCATATAAGTTAAATAATATAATTAAGAATTAAGTGACGTAATTAATTTAATTAACATTTATAATATTTAATGTACTTTATTTTTAATCAATTATCTTTTAACATTTTAGGTTATATCTCGAAGTTACCAATTACACGAGCCACGATGTAATCGCTCTCCAACATAATAAGACTAATTATAACAATTATTTATAAATCTTGAGCTTAACTCATTTTAAAAAAATATAATAAATATTTTTTAATTTTTTAATTTAATAATATCTATCCCCAATAGATAAATACTAAAAAGGAAAATTTGCATGCAATGCAAAAGAGGCGGGGCTTAACCCAGGTTGACACGTGGCGAAATGGGTATGTGTCAGTTCCTGAACACAACAAAAGTTACAAAACAAAACTTATTCAGGTGTCGGAGATGAGACCGGAAGTTTGGAAACAGATACAGAAATGGAGGAAGATCGAGAGAGAAAGAGAGGAGGGAAGATTCTCTGAATCAGCAGCCACCACAAAGGACCCCGATGAAGCCCGTGACTCGAGAAGCCTACGGTGGTGGTATGTACGCTAACGAGGGCCAGAAACCAGCAACGGACAAGCCACCGGCCAGCGAAACTCAGAGCGCCGACGGGCCGGTTGAAGAACCTGTGACCAAGCCGAAACGCCAACCACCACCTTCAACCGGTGACCGTGATCTAGATATCACCGGCCAGTCCTATATCCAGTAATGTCAGTAAGCTTGTCATTCTGACATCGTCAGCTGTTAGTATGTTTTCGTTCTTATCCCTTTAAACCTGTCTGGTTTTGGACATTTTTCATATAGTTCTACAGCGGGATTTGGGTTTTAAAAAGTTCAAAGCTTGATCTCAGAAATATCAACTAGACTCAGATTTGGACCATTTGTTGTCAGTTGAAGTTCAATTTGGGCTCAAATATGCTATTTGGGTTCGAACCGCCAAATGGCCCATTTGATCTGACCCGTCAAGATCATCCTGAGGTTTAGCACAAACAATTTTCAAGAAAAATAAGAAATAATGGTCAAATTAGTTGATAAGCTTGTCATTATATTTCATATCAAATTAGTTGAAAATGACGGGACTTCATTCATTGAATCAAAGTCAAATCCCTCTATCCTTTCCCTTCAAACACATTTAATACGGTTAGCGTTGATAGTTATTCTGTGCCCACAACTCTCTCTCTTTCAGAAGATCTGAAATAAGGTATAGTACAGAGGATTTGTTCAATAGTTTGTTGTTTTATGTTTTCAAATGAAACCATAGTTATTATCTTTTAGACGCGGACGGGTATACAATACGAGAACTTATAAATCACGTTAATCGAATATTTCATACGACACAAATCTTGTATTATAAGTTCAATTGAAAAAGTGTGATTAAGAAAAATCGAACAAGGTACCTTTTAATTTTATGCTTCTTTACTCCACTAATTCAACCATTCCTTAACGTTTAATCACTAGTTTACCAATTCGCATTACTCCTGGTATGATTCATAGTTTAATAATTTAGAACAAAATCATATCAAGAACTTACAGAATTTGAAACTTAAAAGACGGCTGGTATTATCAGATTCTAATAAAACAAAAGGGGAAATTTATCATATGTAGCGCGTGACATCTGGTCAAAATGAAAGGAACGTTACACCAATCACTTACTTAATCAGACCGTAACCACTCTCCCCTTCAAAATATAGGTTGGATTGGTGTACTAAAGCACCTGTTCCTGACCTAACTCGTTGACTATAAACATTCTCATAGAACTAAATTTACTTTCAACTAATATTATATCTACATTAGCGTATGAATCAGTATAGTATATGTGAATTTCTTCAAAAACAAAAAAAAGGTATAGTTTATGTGAAAACCCAATTACACCCTCCTACATCCTCTCTTTTTACATACCGCTAAGGAATGTGTGTTTAGCCTTTTCAGCTTTCATCTATTCAACTTCAAGACCAAGCTTACACATCTCCTCCACCGGAGGTGTTTCCCAGTACCAGCTCCGCCGTCTCATTTCATTGAAGTCCTCCACGCATTGATTCAATTTCATAGCTCCAACCCGCTTTCTGGCGGCGGCTAGCTTTTTTCCGGCCACCGCATCGAAAATCTTCTCCCACCCTTGCTTCCAGTCACCATGAGCATCACAAAGTTTAAGACTTCCATTTCTCCACTCAGTCCAACTCCAACCTCGGTCAAGAGACAGCATGACTTCTGCAACACATGATCCTACACACACAGGCTTGCAAGGTCTGCACTTTGCCCCGCTCAATGGGCCGGGACTGGACAGTGCCGCCACCGGAACACCGTAGCGGTAAGGCGGGAAATCGTACTTCCGGTCACTCAGAATGCAGAAAGGTAAACGCTGAGTGAGAAAAGGCACGCCTTGGGTGGTGAGTTGGGCTCTGAAGGAGGTTTCTGAGTTGAGTTGACGATAACCAGCTAAGTTCAGTATGGGAACGAGAGACAAGCGTGAGAGAGCCGCTGTGGAAGAGTTTAGGTCGCCAATACCAAGCCTGTCGTTCAGGCCACCGTAGGAAGAGCCCGGAGGGACAAGGTAGTGACCAGGAACGAAGCTTTTTGGGCTTAACGGGGCGTTCCAGTAGCCATCAACTCGGGTTCGGACAATCCAGTCGTAGGTGAAGTTGTGCTGAGATTGGTATTGTTGGATCATGGTTAGACAGCCTTCAACTAGATTGAAATACTGAAGTAAACCCTGCAAGAAGTATCGAGACTACCATCAAAATCACGAAAAGAACGAAACTTTGAGATTAGAGATCGATCAGTAAGGATTGAAAACAACAATTAAATGAATCCTCGAAAACGTTAAGATCAGACGATAAGATTTCAACTTTACAAGTTGTCGCTACTGATAAAAACTAAACAAGTTCATGCTTCCAAACAAACAGCGACGGAGTTTACTTCTTCTTTTTTCAAGTTCACGAGTACGGTAAAAGGTAAAGCTGCAGAAATTAGGGGAGAGTTGCTTTACCTGTATGCCATTGGGCGAATTACTAGCCGTGAGGACACTGAGTCTAGACTCGGTCTCAGGGATGAACTTAGGCTCAAAGATTCGAACCGAAGCGAGCCTAGGCGCATCCTTCAAGAGCGAGAATTTAAACGTCTTCTTATCGTAAGGACTATGCAAAAACAGGTCCGCGTTTGGATACACTTTGAGGACATTCTCCATAATCGACGGCCCAGTTAGCTCAAACCTCCTGGCCCCACCCACCAAACACACCGCCATTCTCGATCCCACCAGCGCCGCCGTCATGTCACCGAAATTCTGGCCGCCGGCGGGGAGAGTCCGGTCGGAGAAAAAGTAGGTGAGGGGGAAAACAGGGGTGGAGGTAGAAGAGAGAAGAAGGAGAAGAAACAGAAGAGGGATTAACAGAAACAGGTATCTTCGATCGAGATCCGAGAACCATCTAGTGATCACCATGGCTACTACACACTTTTGAGTCTTGAACATCCCCTCTCTTTCCCCAGAAAACCCTAAAATCTGATATGTGGTTGATTGAAGATCTAGTTCAAGCTTTTCATGGTGGGAGGCTTCAGGGCATGAAAGAGAGCGGTTTGGGTGATTCTCTTCAAAGCACGAGAGTGGAGGTGATAATCGTTACTGCTTTAATGGGCATAGGTGATAGGCATCCATAAATGCACAACTTATTATTTCAGTTTTCACTTTTCAGATAAAATATTATTTTTAGGGATATCAGATTATATGGTCCTAAATTGTTTGAAAGCATAAAAAATTTTATATTTTAATATTAAATATTTCAAAATGTATACAATTCAGAATTTAAAATTGTTAACAAAATAAAATTAACATTTTGATAAAATTAAAAATTTATATTTAGTATTTTGGTTTTTAATGATATTTTTGTCTTTTATAACTCAAATTGCAATTTCTACTCTACAATTTTGGAATCTTAAGTTATTTGAAATTTCGACACGTGGCACACCTGAACCATAACGGTATAAACAAATGGGGTAGTAACATTCCCTTTTCATGACCGACAGGCGTCGGAGTTGGGCATTGATTGTAAGCAATATTCTTTTGTTGAACTCATCAAATTCCCTTTTCGAAGACACTTACGTGGTCAACTCTTTAATAAATAGAAATAGTTAGGCTTTCTTTTGTTTTTCGGGCCTTTGGTGTTTGTTTCCTCTGTCTCGTTCAAAGTGACGACAGGAATGGCTTTGTTTGAACGTTTCAGCAGAGAAACGGTGAGAAAATCAAGATTGTTGGCTGCACGCCAGTTGCCAGCAATTAGGGTTTTCCTTATTTATAAAGTTAATAATAGCATAAGAGGAAAATCAGTTAAACATGATGCCGCAGCAGTTGGCAAGCCAACGTTAATCTCATGTAACTGAATAAGACGGTTTGAAGATGAAACTGAAGATCATTAACACGAGAACCGTGACAGAGCATGAAATCTAAGCCTGATAGAGTGGGAAAGGGTTTTCTTTCACCATGTACTGGCTGATGGAGGGCCAGAAAGTTATCATGAATACGTTGAACAGAAACAGAGCCTGAAATTGATGCCTTTTTTGCATCCAAAGAATGAATAAATGCAGTGTAATTCATAGCATTTCGTTACAAATCTCTGCAAATATGTGATTGAACTTGAAACGGATACAAACGACCTAGAACAAAGAATATAGCACCTGTATACCAGTTCTTCATTCTGATGTGGGAGGCAACTCTGGAGGGTCATCGGTTGGGGGCGGTGAAGACGACCCGAAATCGAGATTTGGGAAGAAACCAGGTGGCCTCTCGCGAGGTTCTATTGAAAGCAACTGGCTTGAATCACCCACAACATCAGCCCATCCATAATGAGGTTCAGCCCTTAAGTCACAAACACACGTGTTAATCTCCAACTCCACATGGAAAAATGTATAGTTTTGCTTGTTTCCGTCCACGTTCTACTGTGACTATAGCAAATTATGTGATAAGAAAGCATGTTCTTACTCGTAGTAGGTTTCCTCGTCCACGACTATATCCCAGCTTTCACCTGTTGTGCTCTTTCCATACTTGTGAACTTTCCTGGTAGAATATCGCAAGGCATATTAGTTTCCAATGCTGCTAGTGAAACAATAAATCAGCTCTCAGCTTGTGCTGGACTGTCGTTGCAATAACAGAGAAAATTTAAAGCATGCTGTTTACACATGCCGGAAAGAATAGAAGCAGTATACATAACATATTTTTAGCACACATCAAGTGATCGGATTGTTTCTGTTCCCTACCCATTTCCAAAATGTTCTTCTCCCCAAGTCCTAGACCAACCTGGACATAAATTGAAATTAGAATCATAAAGCTGACGAAATATATACAAATCTCAATTCAGAGGAAGAAAGTCGTTCCATTTAATTTCTCACTTAAAGAAATCTGATTAAAACGACAACAGAAACTGAATCTAGTTCATGTATTGTATATAGCAACTCAAGGAGTTTATGTATCACAGAATTGTAAGCAGGTGAATACACATACGTTCACCACTTGGAGAAACATGCCAAGTCTCCCCCTGGCGTGACCCTATACCAGCAAAGAACTTCTCTTCCCACTTGTCTCCCCATTTAGTTCCCAGTTCAGTCTCAGCCCATTTATCCGTCCTGCACAGTCAAATATAAATAAAACAATTAAAATTGCTTTGAATAAACAAGATCTCACTGCATAAATAAATGTCATAAGAAGTAGAACCTGGAACCAAAGTAAAGTTGAACCAAGAAGATATTGAAGAATATTATAATTTTTAGTATATAAATGTCTGGGAAAATAAATTTTCACATAATCGAGTAACTTCCATTTCAACCAGTGATTCATTCGGTAGATGGTTCAAGATACTTTACCAGCTTAAATCTTCTAAGTTATGATATTGCATTAATTTAGCTCGTGTTCTCAAAGCACAATAAAGTCCAAAGAAATTTGCAATGATCAATCAGGGAAAAACCATTTGAGAACAGATCCCCTTCCATCATAATGCTCTCCCCACTTCTCCCACCATGACTGCTCATTCAGTCTACCATATTTATGTGCCCCTTTTTCAGTCCAGCCTTTAGCATCGTACTTTTCCCACCTAGGTCCAAAAGTAGTGCATAGTTAAGACCAATTGTACGACTTCTGTGCAGTACATACTGCACTCCTTTAATTAGTGTTCATCAAATTACTCCTATTCATGACAATAGCTTACCATTTCTCATACCATCCAGCATTTTCAGTGCCTGATTTAGCTTGTTTCTGTGCACTTCTCTCGATCCTTGCCAGGTTACTGTATCCAATATAACAGCAGGTACCCAAAGTTAAGTTTAGTTCTTTGCAAGCTGGAGAGACATATTGCATATGAGAGTTTTTTTCAAATTTTCACATTGGGAAAGAATGAGAAATCAAAACCTCCATTCATCCTGATGAAGCACTTCTTGCCATGTTTCCCACCAAGAATCACCTTCAGCATTCCTTCCAGATTTCTCCACACCTGAGACGCAGAATTCAAATAAGGGAGCCATTTGTTAAATAGAAGATAAATAATTCTTCAATTAAGTACATCCAGTGAAATATTGATCATAAGTAAAAGACAAGGGAAAAATATACCTAGCTCTTTGTACCCAGTCCAATCACTTTTTTCCCACCACTGTCAAGGAGATCAATAAATCCATTAAATGGATCCACCTGGGGTGATATTTAAATGAGTTTATGAAAACAATGCCAGTAAGTAGTTTGGAAGTACAAAGACATTTGAGAAGTAGCCCATCGACAGGGCTAATACAGCACTCACAGGCATAATCAATAATAATCCATCACACCAGTAATTTTGAGGTTAACTCTCTTTGTTTTTATTCTTATTTCACTTCTTTCTTAAAAGCCCGGTCCCCAAAGCAGTGCATTGTTAAGTCTTCATAAGTGTCCAAGTAGGTGCCTAAGATTCTCAGGGATCAATGGAAAAAGACACATCACTTGATTAACAATATATAGTTCAACAGTTGAGGTGGCTAGGAGGGAAGGAATAATGTTATGGTATACGAGGTTTGCTTGAAATAAATATTTCATCGCAAAAATGTAAGCTTAAAAGGTGTGATAGTGTCTGGGATCTTGAGATTGAACACATCACTTAATACAATATTCAAACAATCTACAAATTATTGATAACTGGAGACCACATTAAAAGCAGTGAACCAAAAGACAATAAGAGAATTGTTGAAAAGTTTTGCCGTGATGACATGAAAGTGATCTCTATTAATTGATTTTCATTGTCCACTAGTCATTAATTTGCACAAAGTCATAATCAGATTGCACGATGTCATAATATACAACAAGCATCCTAATATCAAGCGATTAGAATGAATGACAATGTACCATTTCTTTCCATTCTGCGGAACCATCATGGGATCGACCTCCCATTCTTGTCCACCTACATCTATATCCATTTTCACCCAGGTCCTCTCCAGTTTCTCGATACCAAGTACTACCATCTTCATTAGTGCCCGACTCATTAATGCTCTCATTTAACAAGTTGATGCCCCAGTCTTTCTCATTTGCAATACCAGTGTCTACAAAAAGGAAACAGCGATGTAATCCATTATAGTCACGAATCTCAGATTCATCCCAGAAACAAGATGAATGAAGAAAAGCAAACAACTGGAGGCCAAGAAGAGTGGTTGAATACCTCTCTTTGGGGGAGTATCTCGGGATTGTGGACCTGAGTTTCTTGACGCACAACGTGGATAAAATTTCTCTTGTTTCGCAACAAAACGAGACCTGCAACAGATATACCACAAACCCAACACATCAAACTTAGTCATACTCGGCAATTACAACAAGAGCTTGTGGAATAGAGGCTAAAGAATGTAACTTTTTATTTGTCTTTCATGTTTAATGGCATTAGTTCATCGATCATGAGCGACTAAACATGTACAATCTTATCTTCACCAAGACAGTTCAAGATCGTCTTTCATATTAATCCATAAACAATAACCTTTCTTCACAAAAATATATTTTTCTCGCAAATGTGTTGACGTTCAAATAACACAAAGCAAACGATTGCGATAGTTATGAGTTAGAAATTGAACAGATCACTCAAAAGGAAAAAAAAAAGTTCAAACTTTGTGACATACTGTGGGGAGGCAAATGGCAAAGCAGAAGCCACTTGGAATCGGATCCAACGGGAGCTCTTGTCTTCAGGTTTCTCCAGGCTTTGACCCGACCCGGCGCAACAGCGACTGATTCGGGCCAACCCGACACCGAGTCTACCAGACTCAAGCCACAGCCTCCTTTTCTTCCGTTTAAGCTCCAACCCATGAATGCCAGTGCGCAAAGGCAAAATGTGGAGGCGTCGGAGCTTGAAATCAAGAAGAGGAGGAGCGGCCATTATAATTGCGGAAATGCCATGGAGAAACCCCAGAAAGAACCAGAGAGACCCCAAAAAGCTGAAAGCTTTTTAAGTAAGAAGTTAGGGGTTTACGGTCTCCTTTTCTTCCGTATAATAGGAGACTTACTGTTAAGTGAATATTAACAACAACAAAATAATATTTTAACAAAAATGGACCAGAGAGATTTGGATGAGAGAATATCCGTAAGAGAATCTTTTGGTTTGGGACGGCGGCGCGTGGTAGAAGCAATAACCTGTAGAAATAAAAAGATGCGGTGGTTTTGACGGTGGCGGTTAGAGCGAAAGAGAGGAAGATCGGATCAGTTATGGGCTTTCTTTCAAACCATATAAATCATATACACGTTAGCAGGTTTGGTCTCACTTGTGTATCCATTTGTACTCCACTGGTTTGCCACGTGTTTGAAGTTCAGCCGTCATTTTCTTCGCTTCCTGTAACAAACTATGGATTAGGCCTCCTTGTGTCTGTTCCTAATTCGTTATACGTCAAATAAATCAAACTTTTTTTGTTTTCAAATTTTATATAAAAATGAAATTTGGATTATAGGTTGAGTTTTTTTTTAAATACAAGGGAAAAGCAAATTCGAAAAATTAACTATCTCACAGTTCTACAGTACACTGCACTCTGAATATCCCTTTGGATGATATCTTGGATTCTTAGAGGAGGCTCCGGGAGAAAATAAATGCCAAGAATAGCCCAAAAGGCAAGAGCAGCCAGGTGATTGGCGTATTGGTTTCTTTCACGTTGCACGTTGCTGATTTTTTACTTCCTAGTCTTGTCGACGTAATTCACAGATATCTGTCAATAAAAAATTTGGAGCATCAATCTCAGTACGAGAAGAATAGAGGATGTTAATGACACCCAAAGAGTCAATTTCTAGCATGACCCTAAGGGACTAAGTCAGGTTGAGGTCTGAATAGACTCTCCAAAGCTCAGCTATTAAGGAAGAGCTGCTGTCGATATGCTGACAGAATTCTCCGCACCACTGACCTTGCCATCTTCAAATTACACCACAGTGGTAGTAGTGCATGACCCCTGTTTCAACGCTCTATTCGTGTTGAGCTTAATCTATTCCACCGACGGTTTGGTCCGGCCCACGGGACTGTCCACCAAGAATCCCTGAGTTAGGAGTATGCTTTTTTCCATTTCCCTCGCCCTTACTATCTAACCTACGTATTTCACCCATGCTTTCTCATCTTGATGGAAAAAGTCCCTATTTACTATCTCCGTGGGAAATTTGCTCCAGAAGTTTTACACTCGTGGACAATTTCGGAGGACATATAAAGTGGCCTCTTCTCGAGCGCATATGTGGCATATGTTGAGTTTGAAAGTAAACCAAATCCACCCGTTGACCAAGAGGTTTCTCTGTTGTTCATAAGTTGAAAACGCAGGAGGATGCATGGTGACTGGACCTTCCACGTGTCGCCACTACAAAACATGTTCAGCCCTTGGACGAGGAAACAAGCATGTCAACAACCTTTATGTACGTGGTTTGGATAAGCTTAATGTCACTTTTGTTGGTTTAAGCCCTTGCAGCTAATTTATGGTTGTACTTTAATTGTATAAAATTTGTTTTATTCAATAAAAGACATTCTTTATCTTTATGTATTTTAATTATTTAATTATTAATCATAAAGATAAAATCCCTGGAATAATTGTTATGCAATTAGAAATTATAATGTGA
>JAOSBP010000002.1:243831-258986 GCA_027563825.1 Erythroxylum mucronatum | reverse complement strand
TTGTAAGAAATGAACCGCAGATGATTTGATAGTACTTTGCATGGTAAGTCCTAATTTCTGTATTTCAGTTGTTAGATTTTGATTAATATGATAATTGGATTTTGTGTGTTACTAATAACTTTAGATTAGAGGTTTGCAAAGTAACAGGATAAGCGTACATTTTTAGAATAAAATGGATTTTGGCCTCCTATTTTAACCTTTGCCTGGTAGACAAAGATAAATCATCGTTTGATTATAAACCTTTGCTAGCAAAGTTAATCGATTCTTTTGTTTCCCCTAGCATCGCATTCCTTTTATCTTAAATTACAACTGATTAACAAGCCGATAACTTGACTTTCTAGTCATTTCAAAGTAATTTGGACAATGTAAGTGTTATCTTTTGAGTACTTGTATTAATTGCAATAGAACTGATGAATGTTTTCATTTCTTGCTGTATTTTGGTATCTTGATATCGCTTGCAGTAGCATTTTTTACATTAAGTTCTCATATTCCAAAACGAACCAAAGAAGCTTAATATTCAATATAGTTCATTGAAAATTTGAAGCTGTCCTGTTCCCTTTATTTCTTTTTAAAGATGTGAACGTGTACGAGGAGTAGGAACTATTTGTGATGTTGAACATATTACTTATAATGAAATTGATGTTTATAAGTTGTTCTATGTAAGTGTGAATGTTTATTAGTTGATAACATTATTTTTTAGTCAGGGATAAATGTGTCATATGAAATAATTGAATTCAATTCTAATATTATTAGATTTGTTCCAAACAGTGTAATTGAATTCAATTCTAATATTAATAAATTTGTTCCAAACAGTGTAAATTTAATTCAATTCTAATTTCATTAATGGAATTCAATTCAATTTATACATGAATTCAATTCTAAGTGTACCAAACAGCCTGTAAAAGTTCGATGAGTATAAAGTGCATCTGAGAGTGCTATAGTGCATCTGAGAGTGCTACAGTGCAAGCGTCGTTGTTCAGTTGCGCTGGTTGCCGTGGCTTCTCTGTTTCTTTTTTGCTCCTTCATTTCCTAGTTCTTCACGTGGTTGACGATATAATCGCGTCTTTCCCTCTCTCCTTTCCCTACTCTTCCAAGTTCACACGCCACTCATCTGCGATTTCGGTATTGCTGTTATTGGGTTGTGATTTCCTTCAGCCCTTGCTTAGGGACGGACTCTGTGACACCGGGGGGCGTAGATCTGGTCGGATCCTGCTTTGTGGCGCTGTGGTTTTTATTGGGCTGTGGATTTGTTTGGTCGGCTGGTGATTTGTAGGCTGTGGAGAGTGCGGACACGACCAGGGTGATTTTTTGGTGCATCAGTTGCCGTGCAATCTAGAACGGACAGGACGCTAGTACGGGAGGCCTCCGTTGTTTTTGGCAGCTCTGACGACTGATTTTGCAGACACAGTGCAGCGGCCACCAGATGGCCGATTGTAGTCGAACCGGAGCATTCAGTTCTTCCGAGTTGGGACTACGGATGGGGTGTCGTCGAACGGGTGCATGAAGAATTTAATTTAGTACGGGACCAATCCAAAGTCCAAAACCCCCTGGCGCTCAACAATCGACAAAACTTTGTTTGAATTTGGGAGTTGCCCAGAGAGTGAAAGCGAAAGACAAAAGATGAGAGAAGAAGAAATAGAAAAGCTGAGGGGTGTGGTGCGTGACTGCGTCAGCAAACACCTCTACTCGTCCGCCATTTTCTTCGCCGACAAGGTCGCTGCCCTCACCAACGACCCCGCCGACATCTACATGCAAGCTCAGGCCCTATTTCTCGGCCGTCACTACCGTCGCGCGTTCCACCTCCTTAATGCCTCTAAGATCGTTCTCCGTGACCTCCGTTTTCGCTACCTTGCTGCCAAGTGCCTCGTACTCTTCTTCTTTAAACAAATGGTTCCATAAATTTCCTTGCTTTTACAAATAACACAGACGGGTTTTATTGTTTTCGGAATTTTTTATGATCAGGAAGAACTGAAAGAGTGGGATGAGTGCCTCTCAATGCTTGGTGAGTCCAAGGTGGATGAACATGGGAATGTGTATGATACGAAAGATTACAACGACATGTACTTGGATAAAGACGGTGAAGATCGTGAGATCAATGTGAGCTTTTATTTTTGTCATTTGGATAGCCTCTACTAGTATTGTTTTTATATAGAATATTTTTCTGTTGTTCGTTTGTTATACTTGATATTCCATCGTTCTGCAACACAATACAACCTGGAGATGACTTAATAAGAGTCTATAAATTCGTTTAGCTAACAAAAAGTTCTTGAAATCTGCTTTGCGTTGCTGGCTAATTTTCATCATTTGATCACATTATTTCTATTAATTCTATCCGATGCATTAATTGAGGCTTTGGAGACTAAAGCATTTATTTATTTCTACTGTTATCTGGATGGTTAAAAGTTGCCTTCTGTTCGCTGCAGATTTCTTCAGCAATATGCTTTCTAAGAGGCAGGGCTTATGAGGCTTTAGAAAATCGTACTCAAGCTCGACAGTGGTTAGTCTTTCTTAGCTTTTCTATGCATAAAAATTATATATGTTTTTGTCATTTAGAAAGCTTTATGCTTATTTTCCTACGGAAATTGGAGTCCATATAGTCATTTCTATATACATATATATGTGTGTATGATTTGATATGTAATGGTAAAAGTATCTAGATGATAAATGACAGAATGTTGTTTTGGAATGAGTATTAATAAGCATAATTATTTGATGTGGACAAACTGTATTATCCATACTGAAAGAATGCGAGATTTGAGAGGATTTTAGTAGTTAAAAGGGAGTTCTAATTCATTTGTAAATTCTCTATACACTCTTATTTATGAACAAGTGTAATGTTGCATATTGTCTAGTAATTTATAAATATCATTTAGATTCCACAAGTTAATAAAGACGATAATTCAATTCAATAACCATAGATTTAATTTTTTTTACAGAGAACTTGAACTGGGTTTATTAAAGAATTAATTTGAAATAAGCTATTAAGAGGGAGATGGGTGCTATAGTTAGATCAATGTTTGTTCTTACAAGGACCTTCATGCTTTTATGAGAAAACAACAATAGTGAATTGACAGTTTTGGATGTTTAAAAAATTGGTAGTTGTATCAAGGCTATGCTATTTGTCCCATCAAATCAAGTTAGTCTAGTTTTGGCAAATTGCTCATTGATTGGATTGTTGTTATTAATGTTCTTTCATCACATAACAAAAAATGGATAACAAATTCTGATGCAAAATAAAAATTGTTAATTTAATTCTTCTTTATAGAAAAGGAAATTATTTCCATTTTAGTTGGGTCTAGTAGTTTAGGTTTTGAGCAAGGACTAATAAGAATCCTTATTGAATAAGGTTATGTTTTTATTTTAGAAGTTTAGTGGGCTTTCTTATTCCATTAGGATTAGGGTTTCAAGAAACTTTTCTATATATATATGTTATGTTCAATTTGAGTATGTTCAATTATAGTTATAGAGTCCCTTTGTATGTGTCAATGTAGTCAAACGTAGAGTTAGATGAATATGAATTGAAACTCCCTCTCATTTTCTTTCTGTCTTTATGTGTTCTTTCTCTCTTTTTCTACTTTTTGGATTCTTCTCTCTTTTGTTACTTCCTTCTTTTATAAAAATTCTTATAATAATTGGTATTAGAGCTTTGATTCTACTACTTGTATCCATCTATCATACTCATACTAAACCTTCTACGAGTTTTGTTTATGGAAAATCTCTCACTTAAGTTATTTTATGTCTTTGACAAAATGTTTAAACTATGTTATATATAATAAGTGCTATCCAACATATTTTATGTTTGATATTGCATTCCTGACTAGTAATTTAATAAAATTTTTGGAGAATGATACTTATTTGAGAATTGTAAACCTCTGTGAAATCGTGGGTTAAAATTTGAGGTCAAGTGAAAAGCAGTACGTCTATGATGGAAATTAAAGCTATGTTCTTTGAGCATGTTCAATAACTTGATTTGTCTAGTCTGGGATTAAGGAAGGCTTGGAGGAGCTTTAGAAATTTGGGAGCCATATGGAGAAGATTGTTGAGAATGATGGAATAACCACTCAATCTAATAAGGGTAGTTTAATTCAAGTTATTGTTTCACTTCTGAGCAAATCTGATGAAAACATGGAAATCAAAAGCATAGAAATGTCAGGAAATAACTTGTTAGAAGTGCATAAGGTACCCAAGATCATGTCTCGACTTTCGTCATTGACATGATGGGAAGACCTTTGGTAGATAGTAGAAGTGAGGCATCTACTTGTGAAGATTTTATTAAGAAAAGAAGATCTGTATATGACTCAAATTTCATTAAGTTAGAAATTCATATAATTAAAGAGAGAAAGAAGAGTGATGCTAGTGAGGGTTTTACAAAAATGTTCGAAATCAAAATGAAAGATACCAATTCAAATGTAAAAATACTACTTTTGGAGTTATCTATAAAATGTGCAAAGGATTTTTGGAATTAAGAAGACATTGTACTATCTCAAATAGTTCACATATTGTGAAAATTATTCGATTGTTGGAAGAAAAAACAAAAGAATCTAGGCCAACTTCCTATAGTTAATTCTTTTGAAATTGGATGCTTTGACTTTATGGAAGAGTAGGGTGATACTATTAAGATCAAAGTTGGTGTTGGTGAAGGAATTGACTTTACCAATTGTGGAAACTCAGTTGACATTTGTGATGTAAAGGGAGAAGAATGCACGTATTGGTCATTCCTACTGATCTACCTATAGTAAACAATACTAGTGTCATGATTGAAGGTATAAAAGGCCATAACGAAGGAAGACTACCCCAACTTGTTGTTGTAGACTCACTTGAAGCAAGCAATGATGTCAAGGATGTTATACCTGACGTTAATTCTTTCATTTCCATATCTTGCCTCTTGATTAAGGAGCAAATGTCTTTGTATTAGATGTGGATAACTATGTATAAGCATGAAGATAAAGGATAGATAAAGAAGCATGTGCTTGAAGAATTTCCTAGTGAAGGGGAAAGCGAGGTACCCTAGGTCACTTTAAAAATTAATGGAAACAAACAAGAAGAATTAGGAAGCCTTGTTGCTATCATAGTTGAGACGAAGAGCAGTATTATTCGGCCTCTTTACAAAGATATTGATTTGTCCGTCATGAGTTTAGAGAAATATATGGTGGAGGGCTTATTTGATGTTAAATCTTATAGGTGACCAATTCATCCTGAAGTTAGGCATACAACGCTAATTGGAGATGGTCAAAGTAATTATGAAAAGACTAGAAATGAGAAATGTGTTGTAGCTAGAAATAGTGACAACCAAAGTACGGAAAACATAATAACTCCTAAACTTAATCCATTAACCTACTTGCTTCGTGTTAACGATGTTAACTAGTAGTTGTGATAAAATCCGTAACTCTTGTGTGTTAGGCTGATAGTCTATATATAATAAAGAGTTACAATTATAATAGGAAAGAGTATCTGTGAGTAAATCATGGGATAACTACTATATCCCATGATTTACTCTATCACGTTATGACATCCTTAACACTATCATATCCTTAACACCCCCCTCAAGCTGGAGCATAAATATTAATCATACCCAGCTTGTTACATATATAATCAACCCGATTCCCCACTAATGATTTGGTATAGATATCCGCTAATTGTTCCCTAGTTCTCACATGACTTAATGAAATCAAATTTTGTTGAACTTTTTCTCTGATAAAATGGCAATCAACTTCGATGTGCTTGGTTTGCTCATGAAAAACAGGATTCTTAGCAAAGTGAAGAGTGGCTTGATTATCACACCATAGCTACATTGGACTTGTGTAAACAATGCCTATCTCATCAAGTAGTTGTCTTAGCCACATCAACTCACACGTGGCTTGTGACATAGCCCTTTATTTTGATTCAACACTTGATCTAGCTACCACTATTTGATCTGAAAAGAAAGTTCTGGGTTTTGGGTGAATTTGGGAATAAGGGTATCAAGCCAAAAGGAATTTTGAGAACTAGGGAAGTTAGGGTTTTTGAGAATCAGGCTCTGATACCATGTTAATGATGTTAACAAGTTGTAGTTGTGAGAAAAGCCGTAACTCCTTTGTGTTAGGCTGATAGTTTATATATAATAAAGAGTTACAATTATAATAGGAAAGAGTATCTGTGAGTAAATCATGGGATAACCACTATATCCCATGATTTACTCTATCACGTTATCACATCCTTAACACTATCATATCCTTAACACTTCGAATTAAGGATGCTACTTGAAATGAAGAAAATAAAATTGTAGGAGTTATATAAATGCATGTTAGGAGTAGGGAGGGATTGCGAAAAGCCTAGGACATCTATTTATAACATCCAGGTTTATCTTTCCATTATTAGGTCTGTTGACTTCTTGAGTACATTTAGTATTGCAACATTAAGGCAAATTTTCTTGCACTTAAAGTTGATTCCTTCATATACATTGGGCCAAGTTCTCAAGCTAACAAATTTGTTGAATTTTGTAAGAGAAAAGGTTGGTTGTTTCCTTTTTATTCCTTAAAGAGGCCTCCAAAAATGAAACATATAGGGCAGCTATGAGTTTATGATTTTGAAGGCACCATTCATTTTGACATTAAAGGTGATAGGCACTTTGAAATCTCTATCAGTGAGTTTGTATGGCATTAACATGGTGACTGGTGAGCAATTATTTGACAACATCAAGCATCGTGCACAAGGTTTTTTGAAGTAGGGGATATAAAAAAAAGAGTTAAAATATTCTTGTGTAGAGAGTCGTTATATAGAACAAAATACAAGTTGCATTTGAAACTAATTTGAGTATGTTTAGTTAAAGTCATAGAGTCCCTTTATATGTGTCAATGTAATCAAATGATGAGTCGGACGAATATGAATTGAAACTCCCTTTCATTTTCTCTCTCTTTCTTTGTGTTCTTCCGCTCTTCTAATTCTACTTTCTTGATTCTTCTCTTCTTTGTTGCTTATTCAATACAAATTCTTGTAATAGATTCCAATAGTTTGTTTGTTTCAATTCCTTTGTGCAATTCCTAGTTCTTGATATTGTCCTTATGAGTGATTCCTAAATTTATAGATATTGTCCCTATGAGTGATTCCTAAATTTATACTTTATTTCAATTCTTATTTTCTAATTTCCAACATATATTCAAAATTCTAGCTGCCCCTATTTCAATTTGTAATATTCTTCTGCTTGTCCTAAATCAACTTCATAATTGCAATGTAGCTTTTTTAACAGTCTTGTTTGTGTGTCATATGTTCTTTCTTTTACCTACCAAATAATGTATGTATACAACTTTTGTAAGGCTTAACCTACACTTCTAGTTGCCCCTTTTCTATTTTCTGCTTTTCAAAATGCAAGGCATTTGAATAATTTGGTAGAAAATTAGTAAAATTGATACCACCTTTGTTTCTGTTGTCAATTGTGATGTTTAGGTACAAAGCTGCTATCAAGGCTGATCCTTTATGTTATGAGGTATGCTAGTCATCTTATCATTGCACTAGTTTCACCTCCTCCTAGCATTCTCACACCACTTACCTCAAGACAGATGCATGAGAGAGGAAAGTAAGAAAAAGAAAAAATTATAAACTTTCCCTAGTGGCATTACATTTGCAAAAGTTCTGGGGTCTAGTTAAACTTGGGCTATTGTGATTAGGAGCTAACATGATTGTTTTCTTCATTGGAAGTCATTCAATCTTAGTTAAATTAGTTAAATTCTATTCCCCTTTGCTTTCTCTACACGATTTTGTTTCTTTCTTGGGCTTATGATACTTTTGTTGAAATTAAGATTTGTTGTCATCTTTTTGTTTCTCAGGCTTTTGAATGTCTTGTTGAAAATCAAATGCTTACATGTGAGGAAGGTAAGAAAGTCTCCAAAAGTCAAATTGGGTTCCTAAACATCAATGGGCTTTGTTTTGGTTGTAAATCTATTTTTAGGATGTGTAGATGTTACTTTGAAATTGCATCCAAGAATCTTTGTTATTTTGATGATGTATTACTACAAGATTTGTATTGAATTGTAGAAACAAGTTTGGTTTCAACGTTACAATTTGGTCCCGATGAAGCTTGGCTCTCTTCATTCTACTCATGCTTGATAAAGAAGGTAACCATAACTTGAATGCATTTACTATTGTAGGTAGGGAACTTCTTGATAGTTGTGCTTTCAAAAATTACATTTTCTAGTGTTGTTTTTATGACTTTTTTTTCCCAGTATGACAAAGAAAGTATAGTAGAAGCCAAATTCAGAGAAGTGGAGAAGGAGACTTGCAGTACGAGACCTGCCACCCAATCCTTAGCACACACATTAAAGAACAACATTGATCTTTTGACTTGCAAGGCTGAGTACTACCATCAATGTGGTGAATATCAAAAATGTTTTGAACTAACATCTACGTAAGTTTTTACCTTGTATTATACAACACAACTATATATTTCCTTATGGGCTTAGTTGTTTTGTGTTTTTGTTTTACAGGCTGCTTGAGAAAGACCCTTTTCATTTAAAATGCACCCTGATACATTTGGCCTCTGCGATGGAGCTTGGTAGTTCAAATGAGTTGTATATCATGGCATGCAATTTAGTGAAGGATTACCCCCAAAAGTGAGTGTACTTGAAATTTTTTCATTTGCTTTTCTAATATTCACAGACATATCTATATAAGTATATAGATATATTTCATGTTGGTTAAAATATTATAGATATATTTCATGTTGGTCAAAATATGATACTTTATGGTGTCTCTTTTCTCTTTTTTGTTTTTCATTATTGTTCCTTTGCTCTTTGGATGTGCTATTATGGAACTAGCTGGTTGTCAACCAAAATGATTGATGGAACATGCTGATTGTTTCAATAATCTTTGAAGATATATATACTGTTTATCAAGAACAACTGTAGAGAATTGAAAATGGTTTATTAAGAATGAAAATGATGAGGAGATAGTATGAGGTAAATAAGAAATCTTTGAAGCTACTGCCTTAGGTGCCAAGAAACGTTAATTGGGATGATGAAACAATGGGATGTAAATAAGATTCTAGGAAGCCATGGGCCTTAGCAGTTAGGACAAGAATTTGGATGATTAAACATAATCATATCTATTGAGAACTAGGTGCATCATCTTCCAATATTGGTGTATTCTAGATCAATTTGCATACTTGGATATGTAGTTAGTGTAACTTGCTCAATTGTATCCTTTCAATTGGTATGATCTAGACTATATATTACATGGCGGTTATGTTTCATTCAAATGATCTATTATGTGTTTTCTAATACTAGAACAACATGTTAATCGAGTTATGCAATTAATATGTCCTTTTCAAATTTGTTTTTTTGTCCTCAGTAGACTATAAACTTCTTAAAAACAACTTTGGTCCATGTTTTTGTTTGATATGAACTACACATTGATCATGAATTTGCATATTATTGGGAACCAATACTAGAGAATTTTTTAAATTTCCTTGTTGCCAAAGCCTATGAAGTTCATTGCTTTGTATACACTAATGTTATGAAAAGCATGTCCTCATCACTCTGACAATGACATCAAAGATGAAATATAGGTCCTTGTAGCTGATATTTAGAAAGAAGAAAGAAACTTGCTTAATTTAATAACTACCTTGATTCTTCTTCTAATCCAAGCATATAATCTAAAATTGATGCAATAGATCATTCAAAATTGATTCATTTTTGACTTCATAGAATAAGGAAAAAATCTAGGTATTAGGTGTGAGAAAAAAAAATCATCTTAGTGGGCCAAGACTTGAAAAGTTGGGGCTGACTTGGTTGATTTGGAAGCGACGTGTTTGGGTTTGATATTGAAGAGAGATAAAGGAAAGCCAAAGGATTCGTTTGAATGAATTCTTATAGATTTCTTTTTGCATTATGTCCTTTTTTGTGGCTAATATTTTTTAGTTACTGATTTTCTTCTTTTAGGGCTCTTTCATGGTTTGCTGTTGGTTGCTACTATTACTGCATCACGAAGTATGGTCAATCGCAGCGTTACTTCGGGTAGGCATAAAATTATTTTGGTTGAAACTAAGCTTAGTTATGACAAATGTTGATATGTGATTTTGATTATTTTTACTCGTCTTAAATTAGGTTGTTCTTTCTTTTACATTCTGAAAGGGTACTGAATATTTTAATCAACATCATACATTCTTCCAAAAACATGGAATTGTCCACACAAGTACTTGTGTCAATAGCCCTCAACATAATAGGATTGCTAAGCGAAAAAATAGACACCTTCTTGAAGTGGCTAGGGCCATGATGTTCACTAGCAATGTTCCAAAATTCTTTTGGGGGGATGCTATTCTTCTTGCAACCTACCTTTTTAATAGAATGCCTAGTTGTGTTCTGTCTTTCAAGACACCTCTTCAGAAATTTCAAGAAACCCATACTACTACTCATCTTGAAACTAACCTTCCTTTAAAAGTTTTCGGGTTTACAATCTTTATTCACAGTTATTCACACAACAAACTTGATCAAAAAGCCAAAAAATGTTTGTTTTTGGGTTACTCTGCTACACAAAAAGGGTATAAATGCTATGATCCTATATCAAAAAGGTTGTTTGTTAGTTGTGATGTCTCTTTTTCTGAGACAGATTCCTTCTATCCCAAGTCTTCGATTCAGGGGGAGTATTGGAGTGAGTTTGGTGGTGATGAATCTCAGCCTAAACCTCCTTGTACATCTGTTCCTGAACCTATCCTAATGTCATCTCCTATAGAGACAAATCCTTATCCATAAGTGGCTATACCTGACCATGCACTTAAGGTGTACTCTCGGAAGAAGAAAACAAGTAGTCGCTCCCTGTCCCTGAAGCCATACCAATCTCTGAACCAGTGCAGGTCCCTACCGAAGAAGCTCAGAGTAGTAAGGATCAAGAAGACAACACAGATTTAGAACTGTCAATTGCTTTACGGAAGAAATCTAGATCATGTACTATGTATCCAATTGAGAGGTTTGTCTCTTATGATGCTTTATCTTCTCAATACAAAGCATTTATTGTTAATCTGGACAGAATTGACATCCCTAAGAATATTCAAGAAGCTCTTAAAGTTCTAGAATGAAGAGAAGTAATTTTCGAAGAGATAAGAGCACTTGAAAAGAATGAAACATGAAAAGAAGTTGTTCTACCAAAAGGAAAGAAACCCGTGGGGTGTAGATGGATATTCACAGTCAACTATAGGGCTGATGGTTCCATAGAGAGGTATAAAGCAAGATTGGTAGCAAAGAGCTATACTCAGACCTATGGGATGGACTACAAGGAGACATTTGCACCCGTGGCCAAGCTAAATACTATCAGACTATTGCTATCTGTAGCTGCTAACTTCGACTGGCCACTTCAGCAACTTGATATTAAAAATTTCTTGAATGGCAAACTAAAGGAAGAAGTGTACATGAAACTTCCTCTAGGGTTTGATGAGGAAGGAGGAGGAAACAGAGTATGCAGACTAAAGAAATCCCTGTATGGGCTGAAACAATCACCATGAGCTTGATGTTAAAGATTTGCCAAAGTCCTAAAAACAAAAAGATACACACAAGCTCAATCGGATCCTACAATGTTCTTCAAAATTAGAGAAGGTAAGAAGATAATTTTGATTATGTATGTAGATGATATTGTCATAATTGGTGATGATGCAGAGGAAATTACAAGACTCAAGTTAGCTTTGAGGAAATAATTTGAAGTTAAAGACTTAGGAGAAATGAAGTATTTCCTAGGCATGGAAGTAGCGAGAACAAAAAAAGGGATTTACATCTCACAAAGGAAGTACATTCTTGATCTCATAAAAGAGACTGGAATGTTAGGATTTAAACCAAGCACCACTCCCATTGACAGTACAAAGCTTGAGGATGAAGAGGATAAATTGTTAATCGTGAAGAATTCCAGACACTAGTGGGAAGGCTGATTTATTTGTCTCATACTAGACCAAATATTGCTTTTGCAGTGGGTGTTGTAAGTTGCTACATGCATGCATAAAGGAGGAAGCATTTTGAGGCAGTTTATAAGATCCTACGGTAATTAAAGGGTACTGCTGGGAAAGGATTATTATTCAAAAAGCGAGATCAAAGAACAATTGAAATATATACTGATTCAGATTGGGCAAGTTCAGAAGAAGATAGACTTTCAACCACTGGGTATTATACTTTTGTATGGGGAAATTTGGTCACGTGGCAAAGTAAGAAGCAAAACGTGGTAGCCACTAGTAGTGCAGAAGCTGAACAGAGAGCAGTTGCAAAAGAGATTTGTGAAAGTCTTTGGTTAAAGAGAGTATTGACAGAAGTGAGAATCAATTTTGAGTCATTTATAAAAACATTATTGTGATAACAAGGCAACCCTAAGTATGACTCACAATCTAGTCCACCATGAGAGGACAAAGCATGTTGAAGTTGATCGACATTTTATCAAGGAGAAAGTAGAAGACAAGACTATATGCCTAACTTATGTCCCAACGAAGAGGCAGATAACAGATGTGTTTTTCAAAGGTCTTCAAAGACAAGTGTTTGAACAATGTATCAGCAAGTTAGACATGATTGATATCTATGATTCAACTTGAGGGGGAATATAGTCAAGATACATATTATCTCATAATATTATAATCTGATTGTAATCATATTCTATAGATTAGATAGCAGTATCTTAGAGATAAACATTATCCTAGGATTATTTTCTATATCTAAATAGATTATCTAGCCTATTCTACTCCTATTCATGTATATATATATGTACTACATTCTCTTAGTAATATTAATTTTAAGCAAATCAACTCTTATTCACAGACTTGACCTTACACGTAAAGTTTTCCATCTCCTCCGTATGTCACCTAAATCTTTCCTTTCCTTGTCACCTCCACCGTAGTAACATCCAGAGAATGCTAACATATCAGGTTCAAACCTGTAAAGAAACATTTAGTTTCCTTCAGAAGCAAACCATCAACTTTTCTCCTGACAAATTCATTAATATTTAATTCATTACTTAGCAATTCATTAAGCCTGTATAATCATAAAGTTCTTTAAATTATACTTAGCTTTCGTCACAGAATAAAAAGTTGAACAACTGTACCTAATAGTGTGATTATTCTGCCCAGAGTACATCCGCACCTAACAGCTTCTTTGATAAATTCAAAAACCAGAAACCACTGAATGAGACATATTTCCTCTAAAACTCAATCAACCTACCTCAAGTGCAGTGCCATGTAGTGTTTGCTTTTCCTTCTCATTCGTTGGACCAATTTCTCGCCCATGTCAAGAATAGGATCGGTAAACTTTAAGGCATGGTAGTCTACTCTGCATCGCAGCTTTAGCAATTGTGTATCCAATTTGTTTGCAAGTCTATAATCAAACTTTGTAAGCTGAATTGCCTGTTACACCATTCATACATACTCATATCTCCAACTACCAGACATTTCATTCAATAAGTATAAAATAAAACACGGCCTAACCAAGGCATAATCCAAAGTTGCCATAAATTATCAGATACATGATAGCATAATGCAGATTAAATTTAGGACAAAGGAAATACTTGTCAAAAGAAACAGAAGAAAAACTTTGGAGATATATCCTCTCACCGATCAACAACAACCTAAAGAAACAAAGACAAAAGTTAAACACTTCGAAAGGACAATGACTACTTACTTGCTTTTAAGAAACAATGAATAGTCCAAAATTTCATCCAAGGAAGTCAGCCACATTGTATAATGTATAATACCTTAATAAGTCAAAGAAATCACACTCATGAGAAGTTTATTATGACTATTCCACATGTATGCACCGTTAAAAGTTAATCAAAATTTTAAAAAAAAGTAGTTATTTGAGATTGAGAAAAGAAAAGGACAAAAAAAAAAGAAATCCTAAAGCATTCAAACAAGTTAATAGGAAAATGAATTAAAGTCTCAACACTGGAAAAAGAATGAGCTAGTTAAGTATGTCTATTTCTTTGTTGACTCTCTTAGGCAATACAACGTGGGCAGATCAATGAATATGTAAGGCCTTAACTACTAGAGTGATGAGAGTGAGTCTCATAGCAATAGAGAGAAATATGTTTTAATACAAATTTATTGTATAATAATTTATAAAAAAAAAGAAAAAGAGCACTTACTAAAAGTGAACCTTAAGTTTCTCCAAATTCTGAAAAAGTTAACTATAACTAAGAATGAAAGCTGATCTGATTAGACTTGAGTGCCTCACAATTACATCTTGTACACTACATCATTGAAGCATGGTTCCTCTTTTGTCTTTACCATAAATGGAACAAGACAAGTTTCCAAGAAAATGGGTAGGCACAAAGACTGTTGACAAAAAGTTGGTCTAATGCAGTTCATTAGGAAGCAATGGAGCCAAAACAAAGGGGACAACAGTATCAAACTGAGCTAGTGAGAACATATTTAAGAAACTAGAAAGAATTTCATTATCTTTAAAGTTCAACAAGTCTCATGGAAGGAAAAAGAAACTCATACCTGCAATTCAAGAGACAATTGTACCACTCAATAACCTGCGTCACACTTCAGTAACCTGCGTCACACTTTAGTAACCTGCGTCACACTTCAGTAAAAAAATGTTGGCCATCATCTACAGTGTAAATCTTCTTAGGAAGAGAACTTCGAAGAACTGCAGGCGTACTTCTACAGTTTAGAAGACTGAATCTTGATATATGTATATCATTCTAAATTCATTTATTAAGAAATTTAAACCTCTTCTAACTTGTAATTCCTCTTGATCACGATACCCTCTTTGTTCTTCACCAAAGTTCATGATTGACCATCTCAATTTCGAGCTTATGGGCAGTCTCATGGTCTTCTACGCAATTTAAAAGATCTTTTGTTAATTACTCAGTGTAATCCAACAAGAAGAATCCTAAGCACAACCCCAATTTTAGAAATTATCTTGAAACATGCGAAAACCCTTTAAATACCATATTTAATTTTCATTAGTTTAAGATAGAAGGGACTAACTTGTAATTCCTCTTGATCACGATACCCTCTTTGTTCTTCACCAAAGTTCATGATTGGCCACCTCAATTTCGAGCTTTCTGGCTACTGTGGATCTTAGAGAACAAAAACCTGCCAGAATAAAACGATGATATAAAGAATAAGGAAAAAACAAATGGAAGGTGGGAAAGAACCGAACTTTTTACATATTGAAGTGAAAAACTATAACAAGTCCTCACCTGAAAGTATTTGT
>JAOSBP010000002.1:202259-229159 GCA_027563825.1 Erythroxylum mucronatum | reverse complement strand
TTTAGTGTTCACAATGAGGGAGGAACTTTCGAAGGTTAATGGCGAGCTCGTCAGGAGCTTGCAAGGAGAAGATGGGATGAAGAAGCTTTGCGAGTATACGAATGAAATGGCTGCAAAAGTTGCAGACATGGGATCGCCCAATGCCGTGGACTATCTGGTTGTATCTAGTTGGTGCAAGTTTGGTTTCTACGAGGTTGACTTTGGATTTGGAAAACCTGTGTCTTTTATGTACGCAAGATCTACAGAAGAAGAGGAGTGGCAGATGAAGGTGCTTGGTCTCATGGATCTGAGGGAAGATAACGGAATCGAAGCATGGTTGTTCCTGGATTATGAGATAACGGATTTGCTGTTCAATGATGAGGAGCTTCTTTCGTATGCAGTTCCCTTAAACCCATGATTCTTCTGCAATTTCTGCTGCTTGTCATCTTCGTTATTGATCAAATGATGCTTCGTTGACCTTTTTTTCTCTATGATTTGCCAATGTTGTGTACTTCTGTCTTGAACAACAATAACTGTACTTGTCGTATGAATACAGTGCTAATCATTGTAAGTTATTCAGTTGAGCAAGGTTCGTGGATTCGAACCAGAAAATCTCCGTTTTTTATTTTAATTTTAAAATCAAAAATATTATATTCTTTTGAAAAGCTTGAGCTTCGGGTCAAGCTAAACTAGGCAGTGTTTGCTCCATGAAACTACGTCGTAGAGGCGGGGGAAACGGTGCCGTGTTGACTTTGTTGCGAGAAAAAAATATCTGGACTTCATCATCTTCTTCAGCTATTTTTCTCCCACCAAAAATATCAATCCAGAACAGGGAAACTATAAAGCTTCCATATTTGTCCACCTGTGAACCATTATCTCTCTTATCTCTTCTCTTGATTCATATCTTTCGAGTCACGTACATATCATGCTTCAGTTCCTACCTCCACTGCCCACCCGCTTCCCTTCAATTTACGTAGCTCCACCACCATCGCCTCCCCGCCACCACCTTTTCTTCCACTCGCCTATCTCCGCCGTCACTTACGACGGCTTTTCCTCGGAACAACTTGAGAACAAGCGGGACTACGATTCCAGTGCCAACGACATTCTTCCTCTCCAAAGCCGCCGTTACGACTTCACCCCGCTTCTCAACTTCCTCTCCGACAAAACGCCGGCCGAAGATGAGTCTTCTTCGCCGACATCTTTGGACACTAGGGAGTTCCAGCTGGCAGAGTCTTACAGGGCGGTGCCTGGCCCACTCTGGCACTCTCTTCTTAAGTCTCTTTGCTCATCATCTTCTTCGATTGGGTTGGCCTACGCTGTCGTTTCGTGGCTTCAAAAGCACAACCTTTGCTTCTCTTACGAGCTTCTCTACTCTATTCTTATTCACGCGCTTGGTCGGTCTGAGAAGCTTTACGAAGCTTTCTTGCTCTCCCAGAGGCAGACGTTAACCCCGTTGACATACAACGCTTTAATCAGCGCTTGCGCGCGAAACAACGAGCTTGAGAAAGCGTTGAATTTGATTGCTAGAATGCGACAGGATGGTTACCCCTCGGATTTTGTTAACTACAGCTTGATAATTCAGTGTCTTATGCGAGTTAACAGAATCGACTCCACAATATTACAGAAGCTTTACAGTGAAATTGAGTGTGACAAGCTTGAACTCGATGTGCAACTGTCTAACGACATGATTGTAGGGTTTGCGAAAGCCGGTGATGCGAACAGAGCTATGGAGTTTCTAGCTATGGTTCAAGGTAGTGGATTGAGCCCCAAGACGTCGACGCTTGTGGCTGTTATATCGGCTTTGGGAGATTCGGGTAGGGCATGGGAAGCGGAAGCCATTTTTGAGGAAATGAAGGACAATGGATTGAAACCAAGAACAAGGGCATTTAATGCCCTTCTTAAAGGGTATGTGAAAGCGGGTTTGCTAAAAGATGCAGAATTTATTGTGTCTGAGATGGAGAGGAGTGGGGTTTCACCTGATGAGCACACTTATAGTCTTTTGATTGATGCGTATGCTAATGCTGGAAGATGGGAAAGTGCGAGAATTGTGTTGAAGGAAATGGAAGCTAACAATGTGATGCCTAATTCTTATGTTTTTAGTAGAATTTTGGCTAGTTATAGGGATAAAGGGGAGTGGCAAAGAGCGTTTCAGGTTTTGAGAGAGATGAAGAACAGTGGAGTGCGTCCTGATAGACATTTTTACAATGTGATGATCGACACATTTGGGAAGTTTAATTGCCTTGATCATGCCATGGCTACCTTTGATAGGATGCTCTCTGAGGGTATTCAGCCTGATAATGTTACTTGGAATACGCTTATAGATTGTCATTGTAAAGCTGGGCGGCACGACATAGCTGAGGAGTTGTTTGAGGAAATGATCGAAAAGGGCTATTCCCCATGTACCACAACGTTTAACATCATGATTAACTCGTTTGGAGAGCAGGAGAGATGGGACGATGTGAAGAGGGTGTTTGGTAGTATGCGGAGCTATGGTTTATTGCCTAATACTATCACGTATACAACCCTTGTCGACATTTACGGGCAATCGGGGAGGTTTAATGATGCGATGGAGTGCTTGGAGGATATGAAGTCAGCTGGACTGAGACCATCCTGTACCATGTACAATGCATTGATAAATGCTTACGCACAAAGGGTATTGTTTTATCTTGCTTTTAAAGGCATATCTGCATTTAGTTTCAAGGTTTGACGTAAGTGTCCCTTCCACTGAACTTGTGTTGTATACTTGACCCCAATGTTCGAGAGCAATCTAAGATTGTTTCTTCAGCGTGCAATCAATCTTTAGTCCATCATTCGTGCACTTCTGCATCAGATTCTGTTTTCATAACCAAATACCTGTCATACACATATGTATAAAGATTGCCACGTTTGCCTTTTATTTTGTTAGTCAACCGAAGTGCATTTTGGTACTGATGTCATTTGCATCTGTGCTAATTGGTGGCGTCTTCTGTGGCTTGTGGGTGTTACACTGGCTGTAGTTTTGACTCGTTGGGAATTTTTTCTCTTGGCATGTCCTTTATATGATGGAGCATTCAAATGTATATTCAGTGGACTTTGATCCTGCTTTTAGTACTTGTCTGGTTTGATGTTTTAGCTTGCTACATTATCTGACAGGGTTTCCTGCCTTATTGTATTTCATGACAGGGTTTATCAGATCAAGCAGTAAATGCATTTAGGAAAATGCAAGCAGATGGCCTGAAGCCTAGTCTTCTGGCCCTCAATTCATTGATCAATGCGTTTGGTGAGGACAGGAGGGATGGTGAAGCTTTTGCAGTTTTACAATACATGAAAGAAAATGTTAGTACCAGCTTTTCGTTGTTCAATCAGTTGCAATTCTCTCCTCATTATTGGAGCTTGACTTGTCTTACTATTATTTTGGTTCTAATTTGCAGGAGTTGAAGCCAGATGTGGTTACTTATACTACACTTATGAAAGCTCTAATTCGTGTTGATAAATTTGACAAGGTTATATCTCCCAGACAGCATTAGTTCATGGATAATATGTTGAATCGGCTTCCTGTATTTGCGCTCTATTTTGGAATCACTATTTTATCTTTTCTTTGAGTATGAGTAAATCAACTGCAACCTTCGTATTCCGAAATCAGGTTAATTTACATGAAAAGGACAATACCTAACTAACAACTCAATTAGCGGAAGTTTTTCTTTAGGGAGCATAAGCTTAGACTGGCTTGGGTGGTTGGATAAGGCCTGTCTAGATACGTTAAAGCTTTTGTCATTCTTTATGCATTTGATCACAGCCCGATTACAGCCATCTTATATCTAATTGTCTCTCTTGCTTTTTCTTGTGCTCGCATTATTGTGAGTGATTTATGCACTGTATTACTACTTAAGTATATATCATTTATCTGTGGCTTCTATATAACAAATGGCTGTTTTCAGGTTCCATCTGTTTATGAAGAGATGATTTTGTCTGGATGCACTCCAGATAGGAAAGCGAGGGCAATGTTGCGATCTGCTCTTAGATACATGAAACAGACGCTGAGATTATAGTCGACAAACATGAGCTACCAAACATGGGACGTCTGGATTAATATCCATGCTTATCGTTTTTGCCACTACGAGGTTTGTGATTGCTCCTTCATACCACGCAAGTTGGACTTATAACTTATAGTTTGATGTGATCTTGTGTAAAAAAAGGCACGTTTCTGAAATTGAGATAGACCAATGTCCTAGAAAATATTACGTTTCTAACGACTTCATAACTTGAACATCAAATTTAGGCTAAAAGGAATGTTCTGATCACGTTTCATTTATAACTTGATGTTCTTGCAGGAGTTATTGTATTTGGATATCTATTTTGGATTGGGAATTGGAAAAGTGTATACTTCAGGGGAAATGGTTGTTTGGGTCCATTGAGCAGGATGAGGAATGTGGTACTGTTTACACATCCAAAACAAAGAAAAGGACAAAACGAGAAATGGAGTTTGTAAAATGTTTTCTCCAAGCAGAAAACATCTAACAAATTGTTGTAATATAGTCCATACAAATTTGTAATTATACTCAGCTAGTAGTAAGCCTAGTTATACCTGCCATATTCATCCATTTTCAACGTGTGAGCACTTCATTATTGTTAGCTGACATTCGAATCTATCAGATGATGTTAAATAGGAAGTCGGAAGAAGAGATAGTTCCAACCTCCTAGCAGCTATGCTGGTTGTATTCTGATGACATTGAAGAGAATATCAGCTAAGGACAATTGGATTATTTGATAAGCAACGATCAAGTTATATCCTCAATCGCAGTACAAGTTGCAGGTTCAAGTTTCAGACTTTGAAGGGTATGTTCTGATTACTCTGGAGATGAGAGTTCAATCGATAAGGGACTTGGGTTGAAAGCTGCGTAGTTGAGGAGCTCAGTGTTGCCTTCTAATGTGGCCATCAATGGTTCATCCAAGGTCACCCAGGTTTCAATACCATCGCCTGATCTTGTGTCGTTCAAAATGACTAGATTCATAACCATTGTACCAGGTCTACCAGCCAACCCGAAACTACTAACCCATACAGGCTTGCCCCACCCAAAATCAGCTTCATAGTATCCCAATTTACACCAACTCGAAAATCCCAAGTTGTCGGTTCCATCTCTGGAACAGAGTTCAATGATGTCGTAGATTGATTCAGACATCAAACCATACCCTTCCTTGCCTGTCATCAGTTTCTGAACAAAGACTTCGTCAATGTCTGATATTGCTTTCCTCACCTTAGTCACCAAGTCCTCCAATTTTGGTTTGGATTCCTCCTTGTGTTCTTCATTAGCTATCCACAGTAGATTCCCAAGCGAGTTATCCGACAAGGTTGGTTCCATTCTTTTACGTAGGTTCACTAAGTGTGTCATCGAGCATGGTCTCCTGAATCCATGCAATTGTTCAGAAGCTTCCATGATGGATTTCCACAACAAAGCTGTGATCACTTCAACTCTAGTGGGGTTTGTGACACACGAACTGGTTGCTTTCTTGAGGTTGGATATTGCAGAGGCATCAAAAACGAATCTTTTTGTAACGCAATGTCCCTTCTGCATCATGGAACCCAACATATTCATCGACAAGTCTCTAAGCCATAAGTCATTTGCAGGGAAGAGAGAGCTCGCCGTGAAGTTTGGGAATATTACTTCCTTAGAACCATGTGCCACGGCGGTCCATGCCCTGAGGAAGGTGCACAATGCAGCTCCGTCAAGAATCTTGTGAGATATGCATACACCAACGGCGATACCACCACACTCGAAAACGTTCATTTGAATGTTAGTCACGTAACTTCCGGCAATCGGTTCCAGGGGAAAAAAGGGGCAGGGAAGGAGATGATCGTGTATAAATGTAAGGTCAGGTTGGTGAAGGAAGTCACTAAGGTGACAGTTGACTCTAGTTTCCAAGTAATTGGCTCCTTGGTCATTGCAGTCGATGGAAGTATCAGTTTTCATCTTCCCAGCGAGTGGATAAAAATGGGTTAAGGTCTTTGAGAGAGTTTTTTAAAAGCTCTAGCCTTTTATGAACATCACTGTGGCTGCCATTTTCGTTCATGGGATAGAACCAGACTGTAGGTGCATAAGGAGAGGGAAGAAGCTGATCCAAGAGAGAAAGCTGGAAGGTTCTTAGGTGTGAAGGAGTTGAAGCAGATGGCTTTACATCTTGCTGAGAAAGAATTTGCACTTCTATTGACTTCATCGTTGTAACTTTTCTTTTCTAGTCTTGCAGGATCAGTAGATACAAATGGATGCAAGATGAAAGGACACTTTTAAAAGCAGCAAAGATCGATCCTTTTGAAGATTCCTTTTACTTGATTCCATTTCGGGGAATTTGGCGGATTAGGAGATGTTCATTTGCTCTTTTTAAGCCTATGTGTCACTTTGCTCTGTCACTTTCGGATTGCAAGTTATGCCCACTCTCATTGGCGTACACTAATCTTGAAATCAGATTTTATTGTCCTGCTGCACTACAAAAAGGAAAATTTTAACTTAGGACATAAGCCGTTTCAATTTTATTTTAGTGCTATTTCCCTAACCCACGTCGGATTCGTTGTCTGTACCATTACTAACAAACCACTCCAAAATGATAGGATCATCGTTCGATGTGCTCGTAGTAATCACGTTTTGCAGGAATTGGTAAGAGCATGTATGCTTGGCCAAGGTAGAATCCATCATGAACGTTCTTTGCCAAGCTCCTGACATGCTTCCTGAGATCATCCCACCAATCATAAGGATATTTTCTTTTGAAAAATAATCACATGGATATTTACTGTGCAGATTACTGTAGTCTAGATTCCTAAAGCCTATGGAAATGTCAACTAGACAAAGTTGGAACCTCAAGTGCTTGAATCAAGTTGAGGAACATCTTAGACTAGAAGACTTTTCAGCCTGGAACAGACTTACCTGCAAGTCAACAATCAGTATAAAGCTTTCGATAGTGTCCCGAAAGGATACAATAGTTGCATATTGAATTTCAAACAGTTATTGTTTGTGCTAAGGTATCTTGATTAAGATGATGTATTGAGCTTGAATCTTAATGAAAGTTCTGAAGGGTAGAACTCATTTCCACCATTGGCAAGGAGTTACAGAACATTACCCCATTATGTGTTTTTCAACACAGTTGTAATTATAGATATTAAGTATGAAACAAATTTCTTACCCTGCGATAATTGTTTTGTTTGTTCTTTTACAATTTACTCTTGGAAAGGCTTCCCATGGCTTTGGCCTTCTCTCTTAGAGCAAACTTTTGGACCTTCCCTGTAGAAGTTTTCGGTAAGTCTTCAAAAACAATAGTTTTAGGTGCCATATAATGAGGTAAGTGATCTCTGCAATATTTAATAAGCTTCTCTGCACTGGCTCTACACCCATCCTTCAGCTTCACGAATGCACATGGTGTTTCGCCCCAGTAATCGTCAGGTCTTCCCACAACAGCGGCTTCAAGCACTGCTGGATGATCAAAGAGTACCGATTCCACCTCGATTGTGCTAATGTTTTCTCCTCCAGAAATTATGATATCCTTTGATCTATCCTTAAGTTGTATATATCCATCTGGATGTTTAACTCCCAAGTCTCCACTCCTGAACCATCCACCCTTAAATGCTTCTTTTGTTTCCTCCAAATTCTTGAAGTATCCATTCATTACAGTATTACCTCTGAACATAACCTCACCCATGGTTTTTGCATCTGCTGGTACATCCTTCATCGTCACAGGATCTTTTACAGCAATTTCGTCAATACCGAGATGCTGCACACCTTGGCGAGCCTTGATCTTTGCCTGTGCTTCTTGAGACAGGGATTCCCATTCAGGTTTCCAAGTACAAACTGTCCCTGGACCATAGGTTTCTGTCAAACCATAACTGTGAGTTAAAATGAATCCCAGTTCTGCCATTTTGTAGAGGACCTGAGCTGGTGGCGGAGCTGCACCCGTCATCACTGCTACTTTTCCTGGCAACGGTTTTCGATCACTAGACGGTGAATTGATTATCATGTTCAAAACTGTTGGTGCACCACCCATGTGAGTTACTTTATGTTCAGCAATTTTACTGAATATCCCTTTAGCGGTGAAATTTCTTAAGCAGATGTTTGTACCACCTTGAGCAGCTATACCCCAGGTGAGGCACCATCCATTGCAATGAAACATAGGGACACACCACAAGTATACAGGCATGGAACTCATCTCATTTAGTAGAACTGCTGCAAGAGAATTTAGATAAGCTCCTCTATGGCTGTAAACAACACCTTTCGGGCTTGATGTCGTGCCTGAAGTATAATTAAGCGAGATCGGATCCCATTCATCTTTCGGCCGTCTAACCTCAAAATGCAAACTTCCCATTGCTAAAAGACCTTCATATTCCAAACTTGCAGAAGACAATACTGTGGCAGATGGAATATGCTCTTCAATCAAAATTAGAAGAGGCAATTTGGTGCCCGAATCAGATAGAATTTGCAATGCTCCTTGAGCAATGGGCATGAATTGGTAATCAACAAAAATGATTTTGGCCCCTGAATGTTCCAATAATTTAGACACCATTACTGAATCATGACGTATATTAAGAGTACAAAGGACTGCTCCAGCCATTGGAACACCAAAATGAAGCTCATACATTGCTGGAATGTTTGGGGCCAAAGCAGCAACCTAAAATTAGAAAGGATTCTCGTTGGTATAGTGAAGCAAAGAAGGTAACAAAAGGCTAAACAGTCCTAACATTCAGTCATCAATTTTGGATTAAATCCAAATTATCCTGATCTATGCCAAAATTTGCAACGAAAAGCAGAAAGATCTAACAACTACCAGACAACAAAAACCAGAAGCAGACTTGAACAGTAATTATACAGTTAAAGAACCAACTAGTAAACCAGAAGATACAAGACGACTGACCACATCGCCAACAGCGATACCGAGGCGAGCGAGAGCAGAAGCGAGCCTAACGCACCTCTCACGTGTCTGTCTCCACGTGAACTTAACGTCACCGTACACAACGGAGATGTTGTTGGCGTAGACGACGGCGGAGCGTTCCAGGAAGGTGATGGGAGTTAAGGGCACGTAGTTGGCTGAGCACTTAATGGTACCCTCCATCTTGATCTTCTCTTTCTGCTGCTTAACTCACGAGTAAATAAATATCTTGGAAAAAGAAGGAAGATGGTGGATTTGAGTGATATTGATACTTACTTTATAGATTCTTATCATCGGACTGGATCGCACTATTGTGAGATGATAAGAAGAGAATAAAATAAAGAGGGAATATGCAGAAATGACAAAGAGATGAATAGGATAGTTGTTGAAATGACAAGAGAATCAAGATTATCTAAGAAAAAGCATTCTCTTCCAAGAGGAAAGTGATCTTGTCGTAACGAACTCAGCTTTGCTTGTCAAGGTGGCGAAGAGTCCAACAAAACAAAAACATGTGGAACAGATCATATAGAAGAACAGCCCATAATAACAAATTCTTAAGGGCCGGGAGCCACCCACTGTTGGAAATATTTGATCCGACATGGACGTACGGAGAATTTGGCTCTATAGATGCTTTGCTAGATTCCAATCCAATGATTGGTGTAAACATATCTGAGATTTCAAGTCAACGTAAAACTTTTGTGTCGACCCTCAACTATTTCAGTATAGAGTGATAAATGCATTTTTAGTTGTGATATGAAATTAAAAGACTTCCCCCAAAACTTGCAAAGTTTCAATCTTCTCCGTTTCTTATGGCTTTAATAATCTTCTGTAATTGTAAATAGATGCCAAAGATTCGAACTTTTTGTGATTTACATGTGCATTGAACAGTCTAAAATAGGAAACCAAATGAACATGAAACCGATTTGACAGAAATGAATGATAGTAGCCTTTTCTCTCACTTTACTCAAAAGAAGAAAGATTATTTCATGGGAAATACCTCAAACACGTCAGTTACGTGCAGTATTTTTTTAACTCGAATTGAAAACCCATTACCGTTCAAATGAAAATTTTCGACCGTTGAGGCGCTCCCAATCCGCAATTTCAAACTGCGTCTTGGCTCCTAATAAAAGCCAAAGGCAAAAGGTAGGGTCTTTACCATCAAGGCGACTCCTTTTTCTACAGGTTTTGCACTAGCGATTCGGATACATGTCTAAGATGAAAGTCGATCAACGAAAGCCTCCGTTGGCTAAATCGACGACCATGCTCCGACCACGCCGGGTTCTTCGATCCAACCCCACATCTTTGCAAACTCCTCCTGGTGAGGTTCTTTTTAACGAGGTTATCTTCTTGCTGTGGTCTGATCGTATTTTCTTTGTTCTTATCATTTTATGGTTTGTTGTTTCTAAAAAGGTGATAGTGTTTTTGGGTTGTTGACAAAATCTTTTCTTTGTGTAAGGCTCTTTGGCAAAATCCCAGAAACGAAATCCCACTTGGGACATGGAAGAACTGGAACTCCGACCCGAATACAGGTCAATTTCATGCGAGTTGCGAGCTTTATCGAAGTTGGTTAACAACGAATTCGGAGGCAAAAGTACGAACAATATTGGAATGGCAGATAGTTTGAGTGCTAATTCAAGTCCTCTGTTCGAAAGAGGCAGGTTTTACGATGTGTACTCTGCTAGAAGAAACGAGAGGCTGAAGAGAAAGAAAGGAGAGACACGGGACGAGGGAAAGACTCCCCACAAACTGGGAGTGACTTTGGAGTCTTCGAAGAAAAGAGGCGCAAAGAAGCTTGAGAGCCTGAGAAAATCGGTGTCTGCTGCTTATTCGGTGGAGATTAGTGAGACTCCAAGGTATTCACTGAGAAGTATGAGCAAAGAGAACAAGAAGCCTCCTCTGGCTGTTAACTATGAAAGATCTGCGATTGTGAGTGAAAGGAAAATTGGGGCTCGAAGGGTCCGTAAAATCTGAAAGATTTGCCTGAATCTTTCTTCAAGGTTTAGGGGGAACTGGAATTTGATTTTTCAATTCTGAATTGGATTTGGCATTTCCTTTAGTTATTTCAATCTAGAGATGTGTTTGATGATCTCTGTAAGTAAGTAAATAGTTCTCAGCTCTGTTTCCAATTCTCAAGTCTAGATCATCAACAGGGGTTTATTTTCCTCCACAGTTTGGCTGAAGGGATCAATCAAGAATCCACAATTTCACTTTACTCTGTCTCCATATCTGACCGTTTCTTCTACTCTCTGTTTGCAATACGTTCCTTACAAAATCATTACTTTTTCACATGGGAACACGAATTATGAGCTCAAAAAAGCTAGAGACAAAGCTCAAAAACCATGACAATTATTCTTTATTTAATTTCATCATAATTATTTACAAGCGGATAATATATATCTACACGGCAACTTATGACAAGAGTGTTTATACCACCAAAAAGGATTATGATACAAGAGTAGCCTCATACTTCAAACTGTTTATTCACAAGCTGTAAATAATTTAGCAGAAGTCCTGAAGGTTGGAATCACGAATTCTGATGGGGCGAGGCATTTCTCCTCAGTTTCAGTCATCTGATGTAATTTCCCAGTTTTCTTCTGAATCAACGTTTCCACTAATGCTCAGACTGACATTACTATGGTGTTAAGAAGATGTTTATTCAACATCCTCTCGATTGGAACTCTCCTGGTTTGCCACCACATTGGCCGTTACGGCATCAATAACATCATTGTCAGCTGCTGAAATATCAGGAACATCCTCTCGGTTGGAACTTTCCTCGTTTGCCACCACGTTGGCCGTTTCATTATCAATAACATCATTGTCAGCCGCCGAAATATCATGAACATGGCTGGCATCAGCCAGATCACCAACATTGCTAGTTTCTTTGCTTTCTTCAACTCTATAATATGCCTGAACATTATATAGGTCAGGACACAGAGAAAAGGCAACATTTAGATGTCAACTCGACCTATGTTGCATTGCATTGCATATAAGTTTGGTTGATCTCTATATAGTACAGGGAGATATCGTCTAGAATAATGGATCACAATGAGAATGGAACTCACCACACAAGTTCGAGGAGGTGAGAGCACTTTGAAGGAGTTGGGACGATTGTTGAAATTTGTATCAGGTTCTCCTGGTATTCCTTCAGGAGTTGTGAAATGGTCTGCATCATGGCAGACCTGCCAGAGAGATTACAATGAATCAATGCAACTGAGTAAAGGAAGATATTGTGTTTAAATTTTAAAAAAAATCACCTGTATCTTTTTACAACTTTAGTCAGCACTTCCTGAAAAATTTTTGTTTTGATATATTCCTGCTCGGTACTCCTCTTCCAGTTTAGACAAATAGAAGTTACTTACCCGGCCATTCAGAGTCACATAGTAAAACCAATTAATTCTTATTTGGCAAATATATCAGTCATGAATCATGTGGTTGTCAATGTGGTTTGCCTCTTTAGTGTTTAGATTGTGTTGTGAACCGAAAGAAGATAAGCAATCATATTTACGTCCTGCATGCTATTAAGGGACTTCTCAAAAGATCAAAATAACATTACGCCTTACCCTTCCATGCCCGCCAAATTCCCAAGCATCACTATTTAATGCAACTCTATACTTTCCAGGCAAGTCGCAACCAATTTTGTATCTGCATGTTTCAGGACATTCAGAAAATAAGTTCTTCAAAAAATTATCAACTGAGCAGCACAAATGACAACTTGTGATCCACAGCCAGTAATATTCAAGGATACACACCCCTCATATATATTCTCTGGATGAAAATTGAACACAAAAACCAGATCTCCCCGTTCAAAGACAATAACCTGTGAGGTAAAGTCAACAGGTCAATGTTGGAACGAACTAATGTAACAACAACGAATTGGAGATTAAATGTTAAATACAAATAATCTCTCTCAGGAGATTATTCATAAAACAGATCAGGTGCACTGTAGGATGATCTTCAGCTGAACAGAAAACTACCCATTATCCTAACATGCAACCTGTGAAGTTTCTAAAGATCATACCTAGGACTAGGAGAATACTAACGTAATAACTACTAGGTAAATCTTTCCATAACTCAGAATCAAAAGTTGCACCCCCTTCTTTTTTCCGAATTGCTCATGGTCTTTCACACTATGCTTCTAATAAGTGAGGGTGTCATTTTATCTTACATATACCTTATCTTCTTCATTTGTGCTGCTCACAATTTGTTTTGGTGATGCGAGGAATGAAAACTTTTCATCAAGCAAGTTCATGGCTCTGTCAAATGCGTTCATGAACTGAAAACAAATCCAGGCATGTAAACAAATTTAAACATAAATACCACGCCACAGGATTGAAAGTGAAATTAAACAAGGAAAGACAAAGTATCAGTAAACTGATGGGAAATGTACCGCCGGACAAGTTTGAAGAAAACTTCAAAAGGTAAAATAATATTCTCAAACCTTGTATCTCAAGTGTTCAGTATCAACTAGATTCCACTGGCGTCTGCATTTGTCATAAGTCCACCCATTGCCTTCTCTTGGAAAGTCAATCCACTCAGGATGGCCAAACTTAAGCATTCATGGAAAAACAACTCAAAGTTAAAGCAGCCACTACCATTCTACACGTCTAGCATTTTTCGGAAGAAAGGTGGATTAACACTATTAGTTGCATAAAAAATAAAAATTGAAACACGATTTTTCCGTACTTGCTGTCACACTCTCGACGTAACTAATTGTTTAAAATGCATAAGCTTAATGTCATTTTGTTAGCATCTTTCTTAATGTGTTCACACTTAATTAAAAAGTAATCTCCAACAACTGACATGATCAACCTGACTCATCTTATACTATTTGATGCTCTGATCTAAGAAAATTTGCACTTCTGACTAACCATTTTTTACATAACAATAGTAGCTCGGTATATACCACTAATAATACAAGGAACTCACAAGCGGGAACGTGACAGTGTGCTTACCTCGTTCCCCATAAAATTAAGGTAACCATCACCTCCTAATGCCATAGTTATGAAATGGATCATCTGCGAATATAGGTTCAATAATGAGAAATCAAAAATAAATCAAGGGTTTTTGTATAACGACAGTAGATGTTTTATGGAGCAAAATTACACATCAGAGCCAAATAGCAAAATGGATCTGATTCAACCATTCAAGTGGAGCTGAACATGACATAGTGACCTCACAGAAGATGTCAAATCGATACACGACTGAAGAAGTCTGTCAAACTATTTTTGCAGCAAAAAGTAATATAATCAACATAAAAACGAGCTCATAATGCAGTATAAACTAACCTTATGAAGAGCTATCCCTCTGTCAACAACAGGAGAAGGATCCATCAGACAGGACATGCCAGAGTACATTTCCTTATCCATTAGCAGAAATGCAATTGTCTTGTCACCAACAATAGACTGCAAAAACGAAAATATCAACAAAAGGAAGACATGCAATAAGCTAGTTTCTAGCTGATTTCTCTCTTTTTCCATCCTTTATAGTAGTCAATTCAAGCTACGATAGGAGATGTAGGAGTCAGAGTGAAAATAGTAACTATGAAATAAACAAGAAAATGAAATGACATACTTGGTCATGACTCTCTGCATAGGCAATGCATTTCTCTGTGTATCTCCTATTAGTTAAACTCCACGATATCTCCTTCATTGACCACTCATTATCACTCTTGTTTTTTAAGTAATCAATCCATTTGTCAGGGATGGCCATTGCTAGGCGGTAGTCAAAACCGACTCCTCCCTCAGAGACAGGACGACCAAGTCCAGGCATACCTGAAACATCTTCAGCTATCACAGTTGCTTCTGGTAAAATGTTATGTATCAAACAATTTGCTAACATCAGGTAAACAATAGCATCAACATCTGTGTCTTCACTGAAATAGTGCTCATAGTTTCCAGTAAAAGCCATGTTGATTCCATGATGATGGTACAGCATAGAAGTTATTCCATCAAAGCGAAACCCATCAAATTTAAATTCCTCAAGCCACCATCTCAAGTTGGATAGAAGAAAACGAAGAACTTCCCAGTTAGCATAATTGAACAGTCTACTATCCCATAGTTTATGGTAGCCACGATCTCCCGTATGAAAATAGGACTCTTGCGAGGGTTGGCCAACATCAAAGCCATTAAGTCCATCAGTGACGTTATTACTTGCATGGCTGTGTACAACATCCATCAGAACACATACACCCAAGCTGTGGGCTTTATCAATCAAATACTTGAGGTCCTCTGGCGTCCCAGATCTACTGCTTACAGCAAAAAAGTTTGTGATATGATACCCAAAAGATGCATAGTAAGAATGCTCCATCACTGCCATCAATTGGATTGTGTTATAGTTATTCGCCTGAATACGAGGCAAAACATTGTCAGCAAATTCTCTGTAAGAATTAACCCTAGGTTCCGAGCTACTCATTCCAACGTGAGCCTCATATATGCGTGGTGCCTTGGGCTTTGGAGGGCGAGGGTATTTAAATTGAAACCTACAAATTCAGACAAAGAATGAGTCAAGAAACAACTTATTTTAATACAACCAAAGATCAAAAGAACAATTGGTAAGTCCCCTCCACGCTCCCATGGCCGTTGAACAAATTAGCATTATGTAGTAAATAATCAAGGTGGTAGTCTTTATGTTTTTGCAAATGAGCGCTCATAGGAAAATCCAACAGATCATACGTTTAGGACTAAATATGCAACCAAAATTTCAAATTTTCACAAGAGTAGCCAAACAAGGATTTATCTTTTACAGGGTGGGATTCTTTGTGGCATATGATCTTTATTTGCTTGGGATCTCTTTTGTACAGAAAATAAACATAGAACTGATGCGTGAAGAATTGGCACCTTTCTGAACTTGGAGGGTTCCAATACACACCATCATATGGCGCCCCAAAACTTGTAGGATCCACAGTTGCATATCTAATCCAAGCTGGAATTCGATCAACCCAAACTCCATCGTTGTGCTTGAACCGGAATTTGACCCTTGAATTGTGAGGAATGGCAGGATGTCCACTAGAATCAGGTATCTTAATACTCCAAACACCAAATTGATCCTTTTCCATCCTGTGATTGGATCCATTCCAACCATTGAAGTCTCCTATAATTTGTGCTTCCCTACATAATACAGCAGACATCTTCTGTAAGAAAGTCAAAACCATTCAGGAACTTGTATTCTGGTGCCATAACACAAACAACTCACTGAGCAGCAGGGGCCCACTCCCGGTAGACAATGCTTCCTTCTTCTCTGTTGAGTCCAAATTTCAGATAACCTATAGAAGCAGAGAGTTGAACACTGGATAATGACTAGCAATCAAGTATAAAAAAATACCTAGTCGTCAATGAAGAAACAACATAGAATAAATCGATAATCAGAAAAAATTTTCCAAAATGTTAAGTAGAGGGAACCATTGAATAATGATTTGTCATATGCGAAAAACCTGCCACAGCTCATGTACACATGTATTCGCACCATAATGACACATACTGAAATCAAACTAAAAAATTTGGGTCAATTTCAAGAACTATTACCTTTAGAGAATTCTTCAAGACCACCTTCATATTTTTCGAAAAGCTCTTTCTGATCTACATATCTCTTCACCCTATCCTTGAAGTGATCTTTAAATGGTGCCAACCCAGAATCCGTCTCCAAAATAGGAATGTTTTCTACGTCTTGCTCGATGCTTGTCATCTTCGAGTCACCATCGATCAAGACTGCAGAAGTTCTGAATCCATGCTGCAACTGACGATTTAAAACAAGGTTATATTTTTACATAAAAAGAAGCCATAGATCAGACTCGTGGATGTCATGCTAATATCAAACATACCCTTTGATTCGAAGAAGCTCTTGAAGAGAAACCGACCTTGTGATGGCCAAGATACTTATCGTAACCCAAAGTCACCCCAACAGATGTTTGCTTAGAAATACGGACCTTGTTGTTTCCATCAACCTGATTAGTTAAAAAGATGACAAAGTAACGACTTTTATCAGTTGCATGCAATCCTTGCAAAGTAAAGATTCAATATTTACTAGAAAATCAAATCACCTTCTTCGAAATTCTGGCTACAGCAGGCGCAGGAAACGGAACCAAACAACTCAACATCTTTCTCTACAACACCTCATTTCACACACTTTCTGTAACTAAGGATAGAACTTTTAAGAACCCAATCAAAGAGTCGAGGTACATATCTGGGAACGACACGTACGGCTTGTGAATGTCTACAGGGAAGGATCTGGGCCGTTGCTTTTCTTAGTCCCGTGTTTTGGATTCCGAGGAAGGAAACAAAATCCAGCGAAGTATAGTCGGTATAATTCGGAACATTGAGAAGGAAAATGACGAAAATGCCCATTATTCACAGGAGAATAACCATTTTGTTACTAACTCAATCGGTCTCCTGTTAAAGTTGAGTGTGGGGCTTAATTAGGGCTTTGCAAGTAAGAGAAAAGAGGAAGAGATGAGCAGAAGCTTAGGTATACCGGTGAAACTACTACACGAAGCCTCAGGGCATATAGTGACTGTGGAGCTCAAAAGTGGAGAGCTTTACAGAGGTAGCATGGTGGAGTGTGAAGATAACTGGAACTGCCAACTCGAGAACATCACTTACACAGCTAGGGTACTCGTCTTTTCTCCTTCTTTGTTTGGCAACGTTAAATGTTATTTTTTTGGTGATTTTCCCCTTTAATCGCCCCCTTAAGTTCCAGATCTTTTTGATTTTCGACTGATTTTGGTTGGTTCTTTCTTTGTCAAATTGCATCCCCATCTTTTTCTTATGTTGTGGAGTTTATTTGGACCTTTTGCGGTGCTGAATAATATTAGGGAAGATCAAAGGCCTCCCTCCCCCCTCCACCCTTTCCAAAAGCCTAAATTTGAGTTTTTTACTTGTACTGTACCTTGTCAACTCGTTGAACTGTTTTGCATTATAAGGATTGGATTGCGGTTGAAGATTTGTGTGGGGGGATTAGGTTTCGTGTGGAAGATGTTAGTAAAGATAGGTACTAATGCCTGGCAATTTCGACTTCAAGTTGTGCTTGTTCTGCAAATTTACTACGGAAATTTGTGAATGGAGTCAATCGCGTTTCAGTAATTATCAGAAAGACCAATGTAATTGCCTTCAGTTCTATTCTCCTCATGAAATGTGATTTCATGTTCTTGTAGTTGTTTGAGACCAAAGTGCACGTGCCCAATTCAAATGATTCCTGTTTTATTTCTCAACTGTATCTGGTTCTTACAGAGATCTTTGATCATTTTTGGAGTACTGCTATCAATTTTGGCTTCTATGGATAGTTGGATTTGACTAGTTTCAACCTGACCATTCAGACATTTAGCTGCTTGATTCTCAATTTGTGTCTAAGTTTGATAATTCCCTTTTTCAGGATGGGAAGGTTTCACAGCTTGAGCATGTATTTATTCGAGGAAGTAAAGTCAGGTATCTGAATGTGAACTTTTCTTCTTTGCCTACATTTTGTCATATGAAACAGTTTTATATTAGTGATTAGAATGATGAGAAAAAATGCAACAGTGCAGTTGGTGACTGCTATTCTGAACTTTCAACAGGTTTATGGTCATACCAGATATGCTAAAGAACGCCCCCATGTTCAAACGCCTTGATGCTAGAATCAAGGTATTCCCCTACTGTCAGTTATGTTCGTTTAAGCTTCCATTTGCTCTGTGAATTCTAAATCGTGTCTTTTGCAACTTGAAGGGTAAGAGTGCATCACTTGGAGTTGGAAGGGGCAGATCTGTTGCAATGCGCGCTAAGGTCAGTTTAGTACATTCTCTTGCATTAGCAGTTAGCTGTTTTCTTTGACACTCTTCTAGTACCGATAAATATCATTGAACTTGGTACTTTTTGTGCGAAAGCAAGTGGTTCTACCTTTGATTAACTTGTAGAAAAGATGGACTTTTTTAAGTCACAGAGCGTTGCTAGTTAATCTTATTTGCGCTTAACCTGCCAGAGAACAAGAACTAGTTCTTCTTCGTTCCTACTATCCAACTTTCCCCTCTATATTGTTGCATCGCCTGCTGCCTGGCTTATTCTTGGAGTTTAATGCAGGCTCAAGCTGCTGGACGTGGAGCAGCACCTGGTAGAGGTGGTGTGCCTCCTGTTAGGAGGTAATCTGTGTACACACCACCTGGTTTTAGATCTACAGAATTTCTTAACGGCTGGCTAAGTTATGATATTCCTACCTGTGAGAACCTAAAAATTGCGGTTAAAGGTTTACACTTTGTTGAACTGCTTTGAAAGGGAGAAATGGAACATATTATCTAGGGTTGTAGCAAATTGTATGGATGTATTCAATTTGGATGTCTGTTTTTGTTCATGGGTGAACAGGTTGAAATTGTTTATATTCCTCCAAAATGTTCGTTGGACATGGATTATTCCAATGATCAAAGTTTAGATGGAAAGTCTTTGCCATACGTATTGGTTTATGATTCTGGCCTTGTGATGTTTATCATCAATCTAATTCTTTTAGCTAATGTTTATAATGCATTGTTAAAAATGGTGGAACTTGGAAGTTCTTAGGTCTAGTTCAAGGCCACCGGTTATTCATGATATTCCATTTCTGTAAATATTTAGGAGTAGAAAAATAGAATTTAACAATCGTAGTCATAGTATGAAACAGCGGATTTTATTTCATAGTGTATGAACTGAAACATTTATGAGATGTTAACATCAAAAAAGGAACTATACAGGATGCGAGTAGTTTTATTTTCCTGGAAGGAAAACAGGAAATGCAGATGAGTATATGTAAAGCCTGAACGTCAGGTCCTAAAAATTAACGGAAGTAGCCATAAAGTTCCAGGTAGCAAATGCATAGATTCCAGGGATTGGAGGCATCAGCCGTAGGTCCTGTCATAACAACTCTGAAAAACCTGAAGGGCAGTAGAGCATTAGGACCAATTATAGGCCATGATGCATACTGATCTGGCTTGCATATTGTCGAATCATTCTCATGTACTCTCAGGTTTGTCCAACTCTTCCCATCCAATGAACCCTAGAGGGAGACAAAATTTTAACAAAAAAACATTGAGAACAACAAATCCTCTCTCTTTCCAAAAAAAAAAAGAAGCAACAAATCCTCTTCTGATATGAATGATGTTCAGGTTTTTTACCTGAAGATTCCAAAATCTTGAGTAGGCTCTTGACCCGTCTTGTCGCAAGGTGTAGTGATTGCACAAAAGCTGCATGAATTGAGATGAATCATGCATGCCGCAAGTTGATGGAAAGGTTAGTAGTTGATTGATTCAAACCTGATGATCTTGGCCTATGTCAACCGTCCACCATGCACACTTATTCCCGTCTTCATCTATCCGAGGACCGGCAAAAGACGTGCCCTGAGATGGCAACACAATTCAATCACCAACGCGTGCAAACTAAAACAAACGGGAGTTTTTTGGTTTGTCTTAAGCTTATGGTACCTGGTATACTCTTGACACTAAAACCTTAGGATCAGTGTATCTTGAATTGGGACTGCTAGCTCTGATAGTGATTCTCTGCAACGTTCACTTAACCTGTTAAGTCACATGCTCCACAGCATCCATGTCCTAACAGGTCTATCAAGAGATTAGCATAAAAAGGTTGATGAATGATCAAAGTTCACCTTAGCTAGAACAGGATTAACCCATTGATGTTCCCCATAAGACGTGCCAGCAAAGTACAGCACTCCGTTGCTATCACCATCACAAATGTACTGGAGTTCCTTATAACTAGATCGTCTATGCTCGAACCTTATGCTTTAAAATGCAAGACCAACATTAGCGCCATCTCTTAGCAAGACTTGATGATCTTAAATGTCATCAACAAACAAAATAAACAACCAAAAGTGACATGGAACTTAACAACCAGAAGACAAATCCTTAATGAAAATGGCATGTTAGGCTTTCAAAACAAGACTCTAGTTCCATAATTGAACAACCTACTTCAATTTCCAAATAGAGTTTTGCTTTCTATACTTTTGCTATAAAAGATCTCATTTGATCTGCCTTAGAATGTAGATCAGATCAACTAGCGTAAGAGCAAGAGAGAGAGAATAAATATCAACAAACAATAGAATAGGAACACATTCAGGAGACAGGTGAATCTTAAGGCGCCATTTCCATCAACGTGACACTGTTTAGCTACATTATGCTTGACTTGTACCAGGTTCAATATATGATCCAAAACCAAAAAAAAAAAAGATCAAAAGAAGTGAGCATAAACCAAACATATGGTAATTACTTACTTTTTGTCCTTCCCCAGCTTTGCCAATCCAGTATCAGTAAAATCAGTTGCTTCCTTCACCTATCATTGGCATGAAAGAGAAGTGAGGGAAATATGCATTACTTACATGTCGAAGTTTTTCTTGACGACCATATACTCTGAAAATATGCATTACTTACAAGATAATTCAAGACTTCAATGTGCCTGCACATGTTGCTTTCTCCCAACTGCAATACAGTTAGCACAAGCTCAAACTCTCATTCTCAATGTAGGAAATTATCGAGATAACTAAATCCACGCCCGACTTACGTTTTTGAGTAAGTGATATGGCATCAAAGGAAATCTCACAAATGGCAGCAGGTCGTTAAGTGATTGAAGTCTCTCCTTGAAAAGGAACTCAGGACTCGAATTTGCAATCAGTTCATCCACCACTTCCCACCCACACGCATCCTTGGCTCTCATGCACCACATCAGAATTGCATTGAGAACTCTTTCTTCTGATGTCACAGTCAGCTCTGGATGCTGCAAAACCATTATTTCTTATAAAGAGTGTTTCAAACTGTTGTACATGCTTGCCAATATCACAAACAAATACTTCCAAGTTAGTTATTGATCTTAGGCTTTTCTTCTGCCAGAGATCATTGACAATAAAAAATGATAAAATTTGTACAATTTCCACCTCTAATCTTCCATTCAATGCTTCCAACATTTTAGATGTGCACTAGAAACTATCTTCACGTTACTTTCCAAATTACAAATCCCATCCTCACCCCGACAACTTCTGCAATAAATTATCGAATAAGAAATTATCCAAACTGTCATTTTCCAAAAATCTTGACAATCAAATTAGTGCAAAACCAACCCTCCAAGTATATATTGTAGTCTCCAAAAAGGATCTTCTTATCCTCAAATTGTTGGACCATTTGTACTGTGTTCTTATAAACACTAAATGAGTTCTAATTCTATCTTATTATCCAAACAAATTGGAAAAAAGAGGAGCACCTGAATGATGCTGCTGAAAATTGTCCCATCTAACAAGATGAAGGCAAGACTTGCAGTTGTACAATAGTCGAAGTGCATTGCAAATCTTCTCTCGCAGGTTTCTTCAATGAGTTTGCATGATGGAATTGATGAAACCACTTCCAGAATTGGACATACTGACTCCTGCAACAAAGTCAATAGTTAGCTTTATAAGCCATAGCCCAAGTAACTTGCCAAATTCGTCTGGTTCGTCGTCCATTAAACTTGTGCATAATAGAAAAACTCTTGTAGTATGACCTTCTTCCACTAGGAGAACTCCATCCCTGCATATAATATGTACATGAAAGGTATCAAATATCTTATATTCCATATAACAAAAGGGATCTGTTCTTTTGTTTACAGAGGTCCAAAACTGCAAGTCACGCCTCCATTCTTTTAGTTCTAGACACACAAGAAACATATTGTAACAGTAAACAGCGTATGATTGCAAAAAGGAAAAGCTTCAATAGGTTACTTGTCAAGAAACGAGTTAACTACCTCAGAAAGACATTCCAAGAGTGTCTTGAGGCACTCCTGATAAAGAAGAGTAACTCCAAATTGATCAGACAATAAGAGAAGCTGCAGTAACAAGGTTCCAAAATCAGTTGTATCTTCCAAACTAAGTTCCCCAGTGTACATGAATTCGAGCATGATCTTGAATGCTCCTGCTGACACATCACTTAAATGAATCTCAGAGGATCTACTCTCACTCATTCCGTTGGTGAACATCTGATATTGTAAGATATTTATTAGAGATAATTGACTAAAAATTGAATTCATCAAGAATCAAAACAACCAACATTGCTGATGATAAACCTCAGGCAGATTGGTATAAAATGAATATCAATAAAACAAGGAAACAACATCCTGAAGTTCGTATTCTATGTAAAAAGGAAGTATTTCACAGATCACACTATTGTCACAACACCTCACCTCTTCAAATCGGCCATTGTTATGGACAAAAAACTTGTTATGAGTCAAAAGAACAGGAACAATAAAATGGAATTAGAACATTTTGCTAGAAATTACAAATCATCAATAGTAAAGAGCACTAAATAACCACAAATTCCATAATCCACCACAACTCGATGAAACTTAAACTTTACAGATTGATTGTCCGTGCATTCAATAAAACCACACTTGTGCCTGTTACGTTAATGTAAACATCTGCCGCAACTTTAGATCAAAAATCTTGTCCTAGCATCCCCAAATACACGAGGGACTTGAGGACAGACATTAAGAGGAAGTAAAAGTATGGTAACCTTCGTAAATGGCACACTCCATAAACTAAGAATAAGTTTATGAGGCTGAGCAACAAGACCATGACCATCAATGTAAACGCAAACATCACTATATTCTCCAGACGAATGCAACTGTTTGAGCCTCTGCGCATCTACTGGGAGTCCTGAGGGAAAGCTTGTACAATAATGAGGCCGACTGTTTGGATACAATAATTCCACAGACTTTCCATATCCAGATAGCTTTTTGTTAAATTTAAAACTTTCCATAGTCTCCTCACACTGGTTCACCAGCAGCATCACTTCAAATTGTAAACTCAAAGCACATAGCAAACTCAGCTGGGATTCGGATATCTGTATCATAAAAACAAAAACAAAACAAACTGTCCAGTGAGCAAAAGAGTTCAAGGCAAATGAATATCCTTCTGACCATTTAATCCATAATAGGTGGTGGGAAAAGATACCTGAGTCTGCCCTGTATAGATATATTGAAGAAATGCACGTAGAATTGGATAAGACACATCCTCGAGCAAAATAACATCTTCCTTTGACAAACTCAGAGGAAAAGTACCAGATGCTTTCAAGATTACCTTATGAGCTGGAACATGCCTTTCTTCCACACCCACAATGAAGACAACATCAGAGAGTTCCCAACTCTCAAGAAAATTTTCAAGTCCCCATTTCTCATAACTTTTCTCATGTTCCAACTCCTCTTTACCATCCTCTTGGCCCTCATATTCTCCAGAATCAACTTGCTTCCATAAGGACAAATGATTATGTGGAAATGGCAACACATTGACATTCCTATACCCTACATGTTTATCCCAGCTACTAAGCCCAACATACCGTATTCTGCAATTTGGTGTGGAATCTAACCACCGAAATACAAGATTCTGAAAAGGATACCTTCCTGTGCCAACACTGATCAGCCCATCATAAATACTGATCCAATAACTTTGAAATGCAGAAGAGCAGCAAAGTCCAATGCCTTCCACATCAACCTCACTCCTCCCATCTACCTCAATTTTCAACCGGCGATTCCTGTGACTCCCAAGTATGACAGTATAATGAGGACTATTGTCCCTTTTATAGTGGTAATGCTGGCTTCCAACATTCTCTCTGAATACCACAGTGACATCATTGTGAGCAAAAGCATCAAAAGCCACACACCCTCTACCTGCTTCCCTGAACTTCAAATCCTTTCTCCAAGCACACTGGAAGGGTGCTACTGTGAGGAACTTCTTCCCTTTCTCTTCTACCATTTCTGCTTCCAGGAAAGAACCAGTATTCTTCACTCCCTTGTGGCTTCAACTAAACGATCTGAATACTAACTAAACGATCTGAATAATGGACAGCTGAAGAAAAACAAAATCCAAGAGAATGAATTGAAAAATGAAGCAAAGATAGAAACCTGAGATATTAACAAGTTCCTAGGTCCAAAACTTCAACTTGCCTGCCTGATGACTATTGAAGCATCGCTATCAGAAGGTGGCCAGAAAAAGCCAACCCGCCCTTGTAAAAAAATCTAAACCCAACGACGAACAGCTGTCAAGTGTCCATCAGAAACCCCACGTCAATCCTACACCACAATCTTATCCATAGCCCGTGGCATGACAAAAGAATCCAACCAAAAATTTTCAGAAGAAAAGAAAACAAACCCATCAATTAATCCCTCTTAAGAAACAAAACTAAAAGATTGAAAAAACATTAACTTTCTGCCAACTTGATTCATACTCCATCACTTGGGTCGTCTTATCTTATGCAATAACCCATATAGGGAATCTATCCCACGTAAAGTAGAGTCCTTTAATTATCAAGAAGATATTCATTTGGGTCTTGGAAAAAAAGGAACAGAACTTTGGATGGTGCGGTTTGCATTCATTTGTCTGTTTCAAATGAAAGGATCCATCTTTGCTCAAATTTGCACATGAAAGAGATTATTTACCGTCAAACTGAGAAGGCCACGTAATATATGTAAACGGCATACTGATGTGTTTATGGCTTGGAGCTTTGGTCGGAGAATGTGAAACGTGGCAGGCGTTTTGAAGGCCCATTATTTTCGGACACAGTCAATTTAATCCTTGGAATCCGTAAACTCTGTTTAATTAAATCCTTCTGTTTATTTTCTTCATTGGAATTCACATTAGAGAAAAAGAAATTGTAGTTATTTTTCAACTAAATATTGATGAAAATTGAAATTAAATAATGAGAATTTTATTAGTTGGGGGACCACATTGAGAAATTATTTTGGTCTTTGCGATGATAAAAGAGTTTGATTCAAATTAAATTTAATATAATTTTAAATTAAATAAAAATTTAAAATTAGAGTCAATTTTTAGATTTAGGATTTAATTAAATTCATCGTGAAAGATGACGTTTTGATCTAATATATCAAAATTTGATCAAAAATAAATTTAGACCAAGTTTATTATAATTACTATATCTATAAATAATTATTTTTTATTTTGATTTCAATTAAATTAAAACTATTTTATCATAATTAGTTGAATCTGAACAAAAAATTATACAAGGTTAGGTAAGCTAAGCAGATATTATTTTGCTTGTATCAATATTTAGGAATGTAGGAGATTTAGGCTTTGTTTAGTAAATAACTTATTAGGCATTTTTTAGCCGAGCAGAAATTATTTTGACATGATAGATATGTTTAGTAATCAGCTGATTTAGTTAGCATATAGGACCGTTTGGGCAAAATTGCGAATACATCGAAATTGGTACCAAATTGGGCTCTGGTAAGGTATTGTACTAGTACTGGTCAATACCGAGTACCGGGTAATTTTTTAAATTTATGAATTATCCCATGAAATTTTTTAAAATTTACAAATTGTCTATTAATATATTGTCCAGTTGTACTGTATAACTTTACAAGTTTACATCAATCAAAAATCATAATAATAAATAATAATTATAATTAATATGAAATAACAATAATTTTTAAATATTTCACGTATAAATAATAAACACAATTAATATGAAAAAAATCAACATCATACAAATATAAAATTAAGAGTAATACAAAGTATTTAAAATATTACAATAATACAATTTCATTATTTTAATAAATAATAATTACATCAAAATATCCAATAAAAAGAACAATAAATACTTTGTATTATTCTTTAACTCTCAAACTATTACAATTTACAACAAGAGTTTGTGATAAGGAAACAATCAAGTAGAAATTAAACCTGAAACAAAAATATTTACAATTACGTTACATATATAGAATTTAACATAAACATCAAATATAAGTAAAATTAAAATAAGAGGAAAAACAAAAACCTGAAACAAAATTCAATCATCTACTGGAGGATACCTGCTATAACTGTACTGACCCCAGTTATCATTTGGTACAAAATTATTATCATTGAGAGAAGCTTCATCATCATTATCATTCAAATTTAATGCACCAAATGACATGTTAATGCTTTCTCATCTAAAATTATCCTCCAAGTCACTGACATCTACCAAATTCGGTTCTTCAGAAACCCAATCCGCCAAAAGATCAATATTATCAATGAAAATTGGATCAGTTGAACTACTTGTGCTATTAAGACTCCTAGTAAAC
>JAOSBP010000002.1:174308-184803 GCA_027563825.1 Erythroxylum mucronatum | reverse complement strand
CCTCCGATGCCTTACCCCTCCTCCTATGGTAAGTAAACTTAATTTCTGGATGTCGATGAGTCCTATGGGTCGTAACACAAGTGCAAAGGGTTTCTTTGTGGTCACCCGTGATATCTCTCAACTTACATGTGCTGATTTCCTCCGAGCTCCAGGAGCGCAAACTCCTGTCATTGTACGCTTCTCAACAGTTATCCACGAGCGTGGAAGTCCTGAGACCTTGAAGGATCCTCGAGGCTTTGCTGTGAAATTTTACACCAGAGAGGTGGGTAGTTCTCTGATGTTTTAATTTTGTTTTTAAGCAATGTGTATGTTCAATGCCATGATTTGTGTCTATTAATCTTGCTAATTAGGTTTGGAGAACTTGTCTTTCATTCATTCTCATGTTATCTTGTTTGCTTGCTGATTTAAGGCAATTTCGACCTTGTGGGAAACAATTTCCCTGTTTTTTTTTATTCGTGATGGAATGAAGTTCCCAGACATGGTTCATGCCCTTAAACCTAACCCCAAGTCTCAAATCCAGGAGAATTGGAGAATTGTGGATTTCTTCTCCCATCATCCCGAAAGCTTGCACATGTTCACCTTCCTTTTTGATGATCTGGGTATTCCCCAGGATTACAGACATATGGAAGGCTCAGGGGTTAATACCTATATGCTTATTAACAAAGCCGGAAAAGCACACTACGTGAAATTTCATTGGAAACCTACTTGTGCTGTTAAGTGTCTCCTGGAGGATAAGGCCATTAAGGTTGGAGGAGCTAACCATAGCCATGCGACTCAGGATCTTTATGACTCCATTGCTGCTGGCAACTATCTCGAGCGGAAACTTTATATCCAGATAATTGATCCTGATCATGAAGACAGGTTTGATTTTGACCCACCTGATGTGACCAAGACCTGGCCTGAGGATATCTTGCCCCTGCAGCCAGTTGGCCGTTTGGTTTTGAACAAGAATATTGATAACTTCTTTGCTGAGAATGAGCAGCTTGCTTTCTGCCCAGCCATTGTTGTTCCTGGTATTTACTATTCAGATGGCAAGTTGCTCCAGACTCGTATCTTCTCATATGCTGATACACAGAGGCACCGTCTTGGACCCAACTATCTGCAGCTCCCTACAAATGCTCCCAAATGTTCTCATCATAACAATCACCATGAAGGCTTCATGAATTTCATGCACCGAGACGAAGAGGTGTTTGGCTGTGTTACCTCATAATACCACTCCTAACTTCATTTTTCATTTACCTTAGTGAACATGGGACAAGATATATGATCATTTACTTAGCGAACATGGGACAAGATATATGCTGGAATTCAAATATATCATTGTGCTGGGTATTTTCTACTTGGTTTGGCTCTGTTCTAATCCTATACTTTGTGCTATTTTCATGTCAATTACTTCCCATCGAGGTATGACCCTGTTCGTCATGCTGAGAGGTTCCCTATCCCTCTTGCTGTTTGTAGTGGAAGGCGTGAGAAGGTCAGTTTTGTTCTTCTATGTTTTCTTTCTGAGTTAAGATTGAAAGCCGTGTATAATAGTTTAGAAATGTTTTAATGTGAAAGATCTTTTGATATTTAGTTTATTAAAGAGGTTAATTTACTGATCAGTTTTGAGTGCGTCTTAGATTCTTTAAAGATGTAGTTTCTACTGGTGGGATGCTAACAACTATGCTTCCATGGCTTATGCAGTGCATTATTCAGAAGGAGAACAACTTCAAGCAGCCTGGAGAGAGATACCGATCATGGGCACCAGACAGGTAAGCCGCCATTTTGACTGTCAGTCTGCAATGAAGATTGTATGATTTCTCATGGCAATCTCCTTCGGCCTTTCTGTTATATACAGGCAAGAGAGATTCATCTGTCGGTGGGTCGACGCATTATCTGACCCACGAGTTACTCATGAGATCCGCAACATCTGGATATCATACTGGTCTCAGGTTAGACACCCCCTTCGTCCAAACCATTTATTAAGAACTATTCTGTTTCTTATTAACTGGAGATGACGGCTAATGTTTTACTCTTTGAGCAAAGGTTGAATCCCCAACCCTAAGGGCTCTCAATCGCAAGCCCGACCACCGCTGGAGGATTGAATCAAGTACTTAGCGGCTCGCTAAGGGGAAGGTGAGCAGCCCACAACTTACAAGGAGCCCCACTCTCAAAGCCCACAAGGGCTCAAAAATGTTGCTCCCACACTACAAGCCGTGGGAATCGAACCTTACACCTTGGAACAAATCTGTCCCTCCGGAACTAACTGATCTACACCCTCTGGCTTGCTCACAATGTAGGCTGACAGATCTCTGGGTCAGAAGATAGCATCTCGTCTTAATGTGGAGCCAAGCATTTGAAAGATGATAAGATGTTGGAATTTCGATTACAGAAGACCAAGATAGAGACTGGCTAACAGAAAAGTTGACTAGCGCAATTTTCATGTCAATTTGTGATTGTTGTGCTTTGTTATATAGTTATCACACAGACTCTGCTTTTGCGGAGTCCAGATCTTTTGTCCAGTTTTATGGTGTCTTATTCTGTCTCATGAATCTCAGCCATTTATTTATGTGGGTTCTGCGTGGGTCTCGCATAAATAAATATAGGACCCACTTAAATGAATTGCTGAAATTTATGGGACAGAATAAGACACCGTAAAACTGAACAGAAGACCTTGTCTCTCTTTTGCCAGGTTATCTCTAATAATTGCAACATGTAATGACATCTTTGCGGAACTGTGGTTCATGAGAATCGAGTTCTGTGTTAATCTTATTTTTCTACGTTCTATCTGAACCAGAACCTAATGATGGTTGGTGCCTTTTCATGCGTATTTCTGCACCATAACCTTATGTATCACTTGGGTACGAAACGAAAATGTTGAAACAGTGACAGGGCTGACTTTGTTTGGTTCATTGTTGGGTATCCATTGATTTCCAAACATATTTGTGTAGAGGATGATAATGGGCCATCTTGCCCTGCTAAAGCCCATCCGAACAGGTTTTGGTCTAAATCCAAGTTTGAAGGAACCTGGATAAGTAAGCCGAGAGGTTATACACCACCACAATAATACAATTTATTAGGATAATTGAAGGAAGAGTCAAGAAAAGAGGGAAGAAAAGAGGGCCAATCAAGTGTTGTTAGCAAGTTTCAATCTTTAGGATGTCATTACACTGTTTCACTAATCAAACTTTGTTTTAGAATCTTCAAACTGCCAAAGATCTGACGAAGACCTAAAGCTTTGGATAAGCATGGAGAATCAACTAGAATCTTACATTTTATAGAATATAAAACACAAGCCTCAACCTTATCACTTTCAATTTTCTTTATTATAAATTGCCATTATTGTATTTGTATTAGGTGCACAGAAAAATGGAAATGGACTACTTTGATAATACTTTAATGCTCGAGTATGAGCTCATCCCAAATCTTAACACCTTTGTACATACACTACAATCCAAAGACTAGTACAAAATCTGGCAGAGTGTTAGATCGATTTTGTTTCTTCTCCTCCAAATGTCAGATGGTTTGGCAAGAAAGAGCAGGACAATCCTATGTTGCTGTTTTTTTGGTAAGAAAGAGCAGGACAATCCTATATTGCTGTTTTTTTTGGCAAGAAAGAGCAGGACAATCCTATATTTCTGTTTTTCTTTCCTCCTCTGCTAGGCCAGTCATTTACCTGAAAGCTGACATTTTTAACTGAAACTAACCACACAAGTTCGGCTTAGCCACCCGACACAAGCTGGTAGTTGTCCCGTCTGAATATTATAACATTAAAAAATAAACTAGAGAGAGAGAGTTGACGAGCATATTGACAGGTTTCTATTTGAAGAAAGCAGGAAGTGGCACACACATCAGCTCCATTTTTAACCAGTTGAAGAAATCAGATTCCACTCTACAGTCTCCTCCTCTTATATATGTGTATACAATATTCATTTTACTTGTTTCAAGATTACATCTTGGCATATAGCGTATGCCCAACTCATGCTTCTCTATTTTCTCTGACTTGGGCTCCTGAGAGTTGACATTAAATTGGCGCAAGAAGAATAGAACAGAGGACTAGGAGGCCCAAAAATGGCAACTTGGAGATGTGGGGTCATAGCGAATGAAGCTTGGATGCAGAATCTTTTCAAACATTTGTTTGCAAACACAAAAGTCTAAAACTTAAACGAGAGGCTCAGATAATAACTACGGCGAGGAAAAAAAGAGAAATCTTTTTGTTAGGGAGGTGACTGCATCAACGTCAACAACACCTTAAACAAGCTTATGAGATCGTTTGTTTTCTTGTTTCCTCCTTCACCGCTTGAGAGTGTTAATGATTTTACTCCGTAATATATATATATAGAGAGAGAGAGAGAGAGAAAGGGTAAAGCAAGTACTCTGTTTAGTTGTTTGCATGGTGAGTCCAACTCCAAGCGTTGTTATTTATCTTTTCGTTTCTCTTGTTCTTCTTTGGTTTTAGTTCTCTATATATGTGCGAACTGTGGCTTTTCCTAGTAAATTGGCTGCAGATTGTGGATCTATGTGCTTACTGTTTTTTTCCATATTAGCCATCCTTTTCTGGATTCGATTCTGGTTACTGTCTGTCATCAGGGTAATAGAATCTTGAACAAAGTGAGAAAGTTGATATAAGAAGCGAGCCTTTTTTCTCTTTCAACAGCTTTTCTTCTTTGCTCTGGGACGAGTATAATGCCCAGTTTATGGATATGTTGCTTTCATATTGGGATTTGTTCATTGATTGACCATGGTTTGTTCTGCTGGGGCTCTTTCTGATTTCTGCTTCTTTGGCAACCTGAGAGAGGATATGCATAATCTTCTTATTAATATTTGGGTTTACGCTCTGGATCACAAAGTTTTTCTAATTTGTACCTGCTAAATTTAAAGTAGAAGATGAAAAAGTTCAAAGAGATGGAGAAACAAGTAATGTTCTCTTTGGAAATTTAGCGCTTCAGTTTGGTTAGTATTGGATTGTATTGATGAGGTTGAAATGATTTGGACAGATTTTTTGTTTGGAGACTGAAGACTTGAATTTTCCTTGAAGTCCGGGTGTGTTAAACTTATATGAGCACTTCAGATAGTTTCTTCCCCCATGCTGAGATTGTGCATCTAGCAGAATATAGACAACTGGTATATTGAAGAAATATTGTCATGGAAGATGGCGTCTTATCACCGGGTACTATGTTTGATGTTTCTCCAGGTCAGCCCATGGACTTGGACTTCATAGATGAGTTGTTACTAGATGGATGCTGGTTAGAAGCAACAGATGGCTCTGAATTCCTTAATTTTAGTCCCTCAAATTCAGCTGCTTTGGCAGATCCGTCGTTTACGCGTTTTGCTTCAAAGACTAACAACTCTGATTCATCTTCTAGTTTATCTCAAAAAGGCAACCAAGAAGACAATCAGATTTCATTGTTTCCCAGAGGCGAACATAATATTTGCAATCAATCTCTTGATCGTAACGCCTTTGATATTAGCAGATGGGGAAGTAATGCAACAGAAAGTTCTTATTTTAATAGTAGATGGTGGATTGATCCACGACCAAGTTCTGGTCCTGGAACATCTGTAATGGAAAGATTAATGAAGGCAATTTGGTACATCAAGGACTTTACAGTAGATAAAGATGTCCTGGTACAAATATGGATCCCTGTAAATAGGGAAGGTAGACGCGTCCTAACTACTCATGACCAACCATTTGCTCTCGATCCACGCTGTCAAAGGCTGGCAAAATATAGAGAAATATCTGTGAACTATCAGTTTTCAGTTGAGGAGAATTCAAAGGATTTTGTGGGGTTACCAGGTAGAGTTTTCTTGGATAAGGTTCCTGAGTGGACCCCTGACGTTCGATTCTTCAGAAGCGATGAATACCCACGTCGAGATCATGCTCAACAGCATGATGTACGTGGAACTATGGCTCTTCCTGTTTTCGGACAAGAAAGCAGGATGTGTCTAGGTGTTATTGAGGTGGTGATGACAAAACAGAAGATCAAGTACAGTCCTGATCTTGAAAATGTTTGCAAGGCACTTGAGGTTTGTGCTTTCATGATATTTAGGATGCTTCCTCTGGCACTATAGTTTGGTGAGATTGCATGTTACAGTACGAAATTTTTGCTTTGTTCAATATGGCTACAAGCTGATGCAACTAAAGGCTCAACTTCCCTATTAAACTTCATGAAATGAAATGTCATTTGATACTGTAGTCATAATATTTGCCAACCAATTGCTTTTAATGGTTAAGTATACCTGTCTACACCGTTCTTCATTTGGTTGTGTATGCAAGATGGTGATTATTCTTCTTTGTAACATGAATGTATGAATTACATGTTTGAGGCTCAACGGAAAGGAAAACCATAAACATTGAGATCACTGCAGACATATACTGCTTTTGCTCTTGCAAAGTTGTTTTTTTTTTCTGATCAAGACTTTTGTATTGAGTTGAAGTAGATTAATTTTACCAGCTGGCATCAGTGAATCTCAAATCAAACGCTCTCAGGGTCATCACACTATCACCCTGCTGGAAATTTGATTTTGCAAGTTCACATTTTATACAAGATTCCTATCATAAAGAGCTTCTAGCATCCGTGAGGATGGTTCTGATCTCTTATCAAGGTTCTGGTTAAGCAAAAAACTTTCCTTTTAGAAAATTCAGGTTTGACTTGAGGTGATATATCGTCAATGTCATACTTTTATGTAATTATACCAATAGTGATTGTATAGGTAGTATGTCTGCCTGTTGTATTTTCATGGTTTAGGTAGTTTTCTTTTAACCCTTTGTTCTGAAATACAGATTTTTCAAATTTCTCTTTGTTAGATGTACATGTTCTTTGTCTGAATCATCTTTAGCTGGGATTCCAGAAGGAACATACTTTCATGGTCAATGCCAAGTTACTAAGATGCCATAAGGTTACATTTTGTGTTTAATTCCCAGTACAGCAAATGAAGTGATCCTTGTCCAACTTAGTCTGAAAGAGAATCCTTCTTTTATCTGTAGGCTGTTGACCTGAGAAGTTCAGAAATATGGTGCACTCAGAATGTGAAGGTAACTAAAACTAAATACAACTAGATCAATTTTCTAAATCCCACTCTCTTTTTTTTGTTAATGGATAGAACTGTTTACATCAGGTATATGATCAGTCCTACCAAGCTGCACTACCTGAGATACAAGAAGTTCTGAGATCTGCGTGTGAAACACATAGATTGCCCTTAGCTCTAACCTGGGTTTCATGTGCCCAACAAGGCAAGGGAGGCAGCCGGCATTCTGATGAGAATTATTATCATTGTGTTTCTACTGTTGATCATTCTTGTCATGTAGCTGATCCTAGTATCCAGCCCTTTCATGAGGCATGCTCTGAACATCACTTGTTAAAAGGCCAAGGAGTTGCTGGACAAGCTTTTATGACTAACCAACCATGCTTTTCTGGTGATATAACCCAACTTGGAAAGACCGAATATCCCCTTTCTCATCATGCAAGGATGTTTGGACTGCATGCTGCTGTTGCAATTCGCCTGCGAAGTGTGCACACTGGTACATCTGACTTTGTCCTGGAGTTCTTCTTGCCTACAGATTGCAAGGATGGTGAAGAACAGAAGAAAATGCTTAATTCACTATCGATTACTATACAACAGATGTGTCGGAACTTACGAATAGTAACTGACAAGGAATTGGAGGACGATATTTCTTTGCCAGTTACTAAAGGGCTAATTCCTTCAAACAAGGGACCTGCTGCAGAAATGAAGCCAAAGAAGAAACATCCATGTTCAGAAAGGTATCCAGCCAGTTGTGGCTCTCCACAGAGTTTCAATTACTGATGTTGTTGTTCTAGTATGAAATCTTTAAGATTTAAGGTTTAGTATGAAATATTTGAATTGCAGGCAACATCTTGAAGTTCATAACCAAAAAGAAAGTGCTGAAAGTGGAGAGTCTACTTTTGCTGAAGGTAGCTTTTCTAATGTCAGTATTGAGAGAACAGTAGAGAAGAAACGGATCAAGGCCGAAAAAACCATCACCTTGCAAGTTCTTCAACAGTATTTTGCGGGTAGCTTAAAGGATGCTGCAAAGAGTATCGGTGGTATGTATATTCCTCGTAAAATAAGCTAAGCTCGACTTTCCTTTAATGTGGCTTTTGTGTTTTCTATTCAAAAGCAACTTCAGTTCTTCCGAATGTGCTATCGACTACAGCTTACCTTAAATGCTTATGATCTAATCCATGTGTAATTTTTTTTTTAATGCTTTTGTTCAGCTATGTACTTTTATTCATCTTTGAAGCATGAAATCTGTTCTCTAACAACGTAAAAAAATATCATTCACGTTCTTAAATTTCAGTTTGCCCCACAACCTTGAAAAGAATTTGTCGGCAACATGGAATAACACGATGGCCTTCTCGAAAAATTAAGAAGGTTGGACATTCTTTGCAGAAACTCCAACTTGTGATTGACTCGGTAAAAGGTGCCTCTGGTGCTCTTCAGATTGATTCATTTTATACAAACTTTCCTGAGTTGACTTCTCCAAATTTATCAAAAACCACACCATTTGCAAGTTCAGAACCAAGAAATCATCTGAAGTCATCAAGCATAGAGCCAGAGGCAGGTATGATCAGCTTCCAAGCTACTGCACCAAAGTCTCCTTCGTCATCTTGCAGCCAGAGCTCAACTTCGAGTCATTGCTGCTCCAGCGGGATTCAGCAACAATGTTCCACAATTAATGTTGCTGCTAGTGGAGATACTATATTTGGAGAAACCTTAGGCAATGGAGCGCTGAAGAGAGTCAGAAGTGATTTAGAGCTGCATGCTCTGAGTCAAGAACAAAAGCCGATGCCGAGATCCCAGAGTCATCTATCTCTTTCAGAACACCCTAAATTTGTTAGCCTTCCACCACCATTACCAAAAACCAGTAGCCGGTTATCTCAAGAAACTGATGGTCAAAGAGTGAAGGTCACATATGGAAATGATAAAATCCGGATCCGCATGCCAAATAAATGGGGTTACAAAGATCTACAGAAAGAAATTGAAAGACGGTTTAATTTGCAAGAGATAAGTAGATTTGAGCTCAAGTACTTGGATGATGACTCTGAATGGGTCTTACTCACCTGTGATGATGATTTGGAGGAATGCATTGATGTATGCTGGAAATCGCAGGGCCACACAATAAAACTCTTAGTCCAAGAGTCTCCTATTCTTTCAGGGAGGTCTTTGGGAAGAAGTAGTCCTTCTTGATCCTCGTAAGATACTCACCGTCTGAATGAGACCAGCAGAGGCCGCAGTTCTGATTCATTGTGCTCGGACCGGCAGAGGCTGCACTTCTGATTCATTGAGCTCAGACTGGCATTGGCTGTGCTTCTGATTCATTGTGCTCGGACCAGCGGAGGCTGTACTTCTGATTCATTGTGCTTTGGACAGCAGCAGCTGAAGATACGGGCATTGCATATATAAGTACTGTACAAAATGTTAAAGGCAAAGAAGGTGGTTGTAGGTGACATTCAAGTTTTAAGTTGCCAGAACTAGTCAGCTAGTTGAGGTTTTTATTTTCTGAGTTCACTATCGTGATCTGTAGAACAGAAAACTGAATTACAGAGTTCCTTTTTCAGTTGGCAGTCCTTTTTGTGTTCATAAGATAGTAACATACCACCATATTCTGCTCTATGTCAGGACTAGACCTCCCATTTGAGTCGATAGGAATTATGTCTCTCATTACAATGGTGTTTGAGTACATCAGGAAGCCATTCATAACCTGTGTAAACTATAAGACAAAGTATACTTTTCTCCTCTTCTTAGCTTCATTTTAATCCTAATATAATTCTTAAAATAGTTTTACCATTAATACTTTTGATTTTTGATTTGTTATTTTAATTAGAATTATACCTTTTGTTTTACATTAATTTTGGTATTTAAATAGTGAAGTTAATGTTTATTTTACTTGAAGAGATGACAAATGGAGACTTAATACAGATTATTGTAATGGAGAAAACGTGACAGTCACTTCTCTATATTATCCTTACTCTTGTCACTGATATTATAATTTTAATGACTACAAGAAAATTCTGTAAGCATGCTACGAGACTGCAACTCTAGTTTATGTTTCCTTTTGGTTTTAGGCAGTGGGGTACGAGAAAGGTGTTATCTCAGCTTCATCTTTCCGCACCTATCATACGCCTCTCAACTAGCAGGTTAGTGGCTTATAACTTTGAGAGTTCCCCGGATACACATTCTTGTTTCTCCAGGCAGGCACATAACTAAGATGGTCTTCTTTGGTTATAGGCTGACTTTATCAACTCAACGAGGGCTGCTCGGGAGTTTAGTTCAAGGATGTCTGATTCTTTGAAAGTATGAAATCCACAAGTTTGAGCTATGTTCAGTTGTATTGGTACAGTTTTACTTAACTATTGCTTCTTTTAGATTAGAATGCCTCCAATTATTCTTACATGACAAATCTCTGAAAATTAATTCTGACACTAATGAACTTTTCTACTTCTAGAAGGTGGGCCAAACACGCTCAACACTACCTGCAAACAAACATTTATCAGAA
>JAOSBP010000002.1:132703-157279 GCA_027563825.1 Erythroxylum mucronatum | reverse complement strand
ACTCCTATCGGGTCTGATTTCTATACTGTTGAGGTACTTGTAACCTCATTTTGGACTTATGATTGAGAGATTGTTGGCTTTACTTTGACATCCTATTGTGGCTACATATTATTATATTAATCTGGGGATTTGTTTCTGTTGTTCAATGATGTTGGTTATGCTGTCCAAGTGGGAGAATGATAGAATTTTATCATTAATTTTGTGGACTAGTATAATAAACATAATTTTGTACAAACACCGATTAATTTGATTTATTTGATGTCAAGATAATTGGGCTTAGTAATTCTCTCAAACATGTCATTGGGCCTGTGTTCATGGGCTTGCTATGATGGGTAGGTTTGACCCATGTATTGTAATGCACAGGAGGCTCTACTGCTAGCCGACCTTAAATACAGTCGCCCAGTTGAGAACTGTATGTGTTGCTTTGACTAATCAGGATTTGGAATAGCAGTAGTCAATCCTTTGCTTCTTTGTCACTTTGCTTTACAGAAAACAACAATGGACTCAATGTTTCCTCAATTTCTAGGTATTTATCCATTCAATTATTGAATCTAGTATATTGTAATTATAGGGTTAATTAATTGTGTTGATTAATTATGAAATTAATCTATAATTTCGTATTGATTTTTCTTCATTTGATGGATATTAGTAGATCTCATTTACTAAGTTACATATATAGATGATGAATATAGAGATATGATTATTGAATTGACCAAACTGAGAATTCCCAATGGTTAATATTACCTATAAACTGTCAAGTGAAATATTCTCATAAGGATTTAAATGTATGTTTTTCCTTTGACCTAAGATCATCATAGTAATCAATAGGTCACTTATTATGTTTTGATATCGGACACCTAGTGTGTAAAAATGCTAGTTGAATGAGCATTGAATATAATTAAGTGTTTATCTGATTAGTGGTGAGTTAAGATGGAATCCATCGACTCTAGGTAAAGAGTTAGAGCTCTATGTTGTCATTGGTCTTAATTATTGTTTCAAGACCTTGGCCAGGGCGATTGAGTGAGTGAAGAAAAAGAATTTTTTAAGTCATTCACTAATTATTAATGATAGAAATGTAACATAGTTGATTATCTAATAGAGTTTGACAATTAAGCCATATCTTAGGATAATCCAGAGTTGTAATGATATTAGGTAACAATACATTATCTTTAACCAGGTTCTGTCTTTGTAAGGTTGTTACTTCACACTATCTGGTCATTAACGAATGTTGTTAGACGCTAACCTTAGTCAGTAATTAATTGGATTAATTACTATTAGCTTAGTGATGAACCTAGGTGGTCACACACTTACGAATGTAATATTTCCTGTTTATGATTATTTAATTTATCCAATTTTACGTTCGCATCATATTTAAAAAAGACCAATAATTTATGTATTTTGTTGTATTCTTTATTTTAATACATGAAAATTGTTCATTTAATATGCATGAACACGTCTTGGTTTTATTTTAAATTTTGATTCACCTAAGCGGAAACACTTCAATTAATGTTATTTAACCATATAAACTCTTTATTTTACGTTGAAATAGCGAAAATGAAGAATCCAATATATACAGTTAACCATATAAACTCTTTGGCCCCGTTTGGTTGACGGGGAAGCAAAGTGAATTTGGAATATGATTCTTTGGAAAATAAATCTATGAAAAGTAAAGATATTCATATGTTTGGATACTTATAAGAATTCTAATAAGAAAGTTGGGTGGATTCTTATTATAGTATTTGGTATGCAACAGTATTTTATGGAATGTAACTTAATTTTGACTTGTATTTCCAATTATATCCCTACAAACCGAATAAAAATTGGAATCGTTAAATAAGGAAAAGTATGATCCTGAAGAGTAAAAATATTCAAAATCCAAATACCGGTTGATACTGAAAAATTTTAAAAATAGGGAAAATTTTCAAAAAAATTTGAAATTTTCCTCCCTCCCTCTTATCTCTCCTTCTCCCCTTTTTTCAAAGTTTTTTTAATTAGTTATTTTATTTATTTCAACTTTATAATTATTGTGAATTTTTAATTTTTTTAAATAATAATAAATATTTTTATTACTAATAATAATTATAAATTAAGTAAAACTTACAAAAAATTATTTTTATTTAAATATTTTATATAATATTTATCAATAAAATATTTTATTTTTAAAAATAAATAATTTAAAAATTATTATTTATAAACTAAAAATTATTTTTATATATTTATAATTATTAAATCAAAATTTATTTAAAATTTATATATTTTAAAGTCGTAAAGTTGAGAAAGAAGGAAGGGTTAAATTGCCCGGTATAATTTTTAGATAAAATTCCTAAAAAAAGTAATCTAAATACCAAGGGGGTTTTGAGATTTATAATCTAAAAATTGAGAAAGTTTTTACTTTCATAAATACTCATAAATTGAGAAAGTTCTTATGTTTGAGAAAGTTTGTACTTTAATAAATACTTAGAAAAATGAACTAAACATAATAATTTAAATTTTAGGAAAAAGATTACTTTCTCAGTCAACAATTTGTGCCAACCAAACAAGACCTTATTGACATGCTTGTCCTGTGCTTTTCGAATTTCGGTGAAACCCTAAATGCAATGAATTTAGAAAAATTTTCGCAACTCTTTCGTTGTCAATTTTAATGTGCATGCCATGTAGAGAAGTTGCAACATTGAAGTTGATACGCATGTTAATTGGCCATGATATAATTTCCTTTTTTGTAGTTTTTAAGCTTATTCTGATCACTTTTAGCGGGGTCAAAATTGGACATCATATGTTGGGTCGCGGCTCTTGAATGAAATCTATACTGATTTAAAAAATTAAAGTCACAATTGAATATTTTGTCCAGTTAACATTGACATGAAATGTCAAACGTTCATCAGTCGGCCGATGCTGTCTTGGATTCGATTCTAATTTATTTGATAGCTTAAAAAGTGAAAGAAGAAGAAGTATTCGTGTGACGTAGTTTTCAACTCGATTGGTAGAACTTGTAAGGCATGCCCTTATGAACGGTGCCCTTAATCTTGTAGTCACTGATCTTTTAGGTCTTGAGATACGTAGTCAAAGGTATATAACCTTTGACGTACTCACATATAAATTATCTTTGTTGTTGTTTCACTGTCTTTTTTGCTATTTACAGAGAACTATTCTTTAGCTGTGTTACTTTCTCCTATATTATGTCTTGTATTGTTGATCTCTTATTGTCGTTTTATTTGCTCGGCCAGTAATTTCTTTTTAATTTACATACCTACTAATTATTTTTTAACTTTGTCAGATTTTTCTTCGATTTACCTTAATTCATATCAAATTTTATAGTTGTTATATTATTTACTAAAATATTATGGCGAATTTTACTTGAATCGTCAGTTTTTCCTTTCTGTCATGCATCATACATTTTCAACTTTTCCCTCTAAATTCTAACAAAACCTATATGTCTTTAATTCTCAAAAATAACTGAACATTGTAAGTTTTTAAATCATTTATACAGTAACCACCTGCTTGTCCCTTCAAATGCGTGAGGCCTACGTTCTTATTAAACGCATGTTAAGAGAGAACGTCGGTCAACTTCGCATAACCTTTTTTTACGTTAGAACTTGTACAGCTGGCGTTCAGACACAGAGAGAGAAAGTTCTTTGAAGAACTTTGTTCATATTACGAAATTATGCCGTAGGTTGCTGAAACCTACAAGACGACCCGGTTTCAGAAGACTTTAAAGAACTGTATATTACACAAGTCAAAGAAAGAACGCGACAATGCAGGAACTTGACATGGCACCGTCCAAGTTACTGATTTCGGATTGAGAAGAGTAGTCAGAAGAATAGAACAGACTTTTATCTTTAAAAACAGTCGAAAGAAAAGAATAGTCTTTGGAAACTTTGTATGTTTTTACAACAGTTCTTTCTTAAATTCCTCGCGGAGTTCATATACCTAATCATTGAGCAACCTTACTTCCAAACAACATATCGATCTGCATGTGCGTGACCCTCCAACAGACGACAACCACATCGTACTGGAACAGCAGATTATTTCGCAGTTTTATACACGTTCTGGGTTTGATCTAATTCTCCATCGCTTAGAATATCCTGCAAACAAAACCCCAATTTCCATTTCATTACTATTCTTACTCAATCCTAGTAGCAAATTCTCCCAAATCTTTTCGTCATTTGTTGATTCACTAATGTATTCTCCTAATCTATTTGCAGAGCCCAAATCCTTGCTGGTTTTTGGGTTCTTAACAAGTTCCTGAACCTTGGTTACTAATCCTCCGCTGCTTTCTACGTGAAAAATACATAACTCATACATGAATGAAATTTTATCAGATTCAAGTTCAGTTCCGAGATATACAAAATGCTGAACAGCCAAAATTTCATCCAGTTATCAGGACCTAACAGCTGCTTTGGTGGTCTTAACATGATTAGGAGATCTAAGGGGGTGGGAGGAACCAGTACTAGCAGCAGAGCGTTTATGGCGGATTGTGCTTTTCTTGACCTCTTTGGGAGTTTCCTTGATGGCATCTACGGCTTGTAACGTATCCAGAACTTCGTCCATGGAAGCTCTATTTCTCGGGTCAGGCTCCAAACAGCGTAAAATCAGCTCAGCCACACGGATCGAAGCTGCAACAGGGCATTGCCCTTCAAGTCTTCGGTCGACTATCTTCTTCACCTTCCGTTTATCAGACAAAAATGGCGTGGCCCATTTCACCAGATTTTGCTCAGCGCTCGGTCGGTTCGCGTCAAAGGTCGGTAGTCCTGTTAGCATCTCCAGTAGCACCACACCGAACCCATATACATCACTCTTGACATACAAATGGCCTGTCAATTTGTCAAACACATAAGAGTGTAACTAACTATCACCTGTATAATACGTTCACCTGAAGTTGCGTCCAAGTGAAGTTTACCTGTAGCGACGTACTCGGGAGCTGCGTAGCCGTAAGTGCCCATAGGTCGAGTTGTAACATGAGTGTTGCCTTCTCCTGGACCTAGCTTCGCCAATCCAAAATCAGACAACTTGGCGTTGTAGTCCTGCAAATCAACGTAGGTTTTAGTCTAGAAAGTGAAACAGTAATGGTTAAGGAAAAGAATAGTGAAGTCTATACCCCGTCCAATAATATGTTAGATGCTTTGAAGTCACGATATATGACACTATTTTCCGATGAATGCAAGAAGGCCAGACCTTGAGCAGCTCCAATGGCGATTTTAAGCCTTATGTTCCATGGAAGTGGTTCTGCTCCCTCTGCATCAATAGTACCGAAACAAACACAAGTTTTAGCGTCAAAACCTGATTACATATGGACGAAACACTTGTTCTACTCCTTACTTACTTCTGAAGAGATGCTTCTCCAAGCTCCCCTTTTGCATGTACTCGTAAACCAGAAGAAATTGTTTCTCTTCCCAGCAATACCCCAACAGTTTGACGAGGTTGGGGTGAGAAAATTTCCCCAAAAACTTCACCTCTGCCTGTAGCAGTCATTACTTGATTATTAATCACCTGATTAAGCAGTGTTAATCCTCAGATACATACATAGACGAATTATTATTACCTGCCACTCCTGCAGTCCCTGAGCACTATCAGGGTTGGACTTCTTCACCGCGACGGCAATTCCGACACCAACCTTTGACGGGGCGTAGGTTGTTTCGTCAACCCAACCCCTGAAGACTCTTCCAAAACCGCCCTCTCCGAGCATGGTATCGGGTCTAAAGTTCCTGGTTGCAAGCTTAAGTTCTGCTAAACTGAACATTTTAAGGTTGGGTGTGATCTTGTTAGTTTCCCCATGTTCCTTGGAAATCTTGACTTCTTGAACCTCGTTGCTATTGCCAATACTTATGTTGGAGGACGTCCCGACAGAGGTTTGATGTTTGCTGTTGTTCCGCGATGTTTCTGCCCCAACTCCATCAAAGATAGAAGACAGGAGTTAGTTACTTCTGTATAGACTATATATAGTGCTTACTTCTAATTAACAGATCGAAAAAGAGATGAGTATGTGTGTGTGTATATATATATATATATATTATACCTGAAGTAGACTTGGTGAAGGTGGTACTGGGGCTATGGTGATCGACAGGAGTGCTTGCAAAACAGTTTCCCATGATGATACAAACTAAACTGGTCTTTGATTCTCCGGAGCTGAGTTGTATATAGTAGCAGATGAAGAATTTTGAGTCTGGAAAGCAAAGTCAAGAAGAAGGAACCGAGAAAGAAGAGGATAGATAGGTAGTATGTTGTTTTTCTCTTTCAATACGGTTATGTTGAAGGGTTCAATGTAATTAAAGTCATGAAAAGGCAATTCATTAAGCCTAATTTTATTTTACTAAAGACTTGATATACGTTGACATTTGACCATATCTCCATACAATACAAAGCTACTTAAGGGCAATTGGGTCTACTTTTTCTTCTCCACTCAAGCAGTGTATGATTTTTTTTTTTGTTTTTTAAAAACAAAAGAGAGACAGTTTTCGATAAATCCTGTAATAAAATGCGGTGGCATCATGTGGGTGTAATGTCAAAATAAGTGATAAGTAATTATTTAGAAACTTTTATTGGGTATATTTAAAAAATAAAATAAATAAATTATTAAGATCTCTTTGTTTCTATTTTTATTTTATTTTTATTTTTCAGTTTTTGTTTTCAAATATTATCAAAACAAATATATATTATTTAAATTAATTATTTTAACAAATAAAATATTTTTTAATAAGAGATTAAAATAAATAAATTTATTTAATAAGAGGCAATTTATATTTAACATTTATCTAATATGTAATTATTATTAATAATAAAAATATATATTAACCACCAAACAATTTTTTACTTTTATTTGAAAAAAACTGAAAACAACAGAAAACAAAAGTCGAATTTCTTTAAAAATTAGTTTTTAAAATTTTCAGAAAAATCAACATTTAATTTTTGAAAGAAATTATATTTTGATTCAAAATAACGATAAAATATAAAATATATGAATATTTACTTTTTTAATCTTTAAAATAATCTATTACAATTTTAAGTTTTAATTAATTTGATTTAAATATAAAAATAGATTAAATTTATCAAATAAACATAAACAGTGTTTAATATTTTTGTGGGCAGAGGCAGACAGAAAGTCTCGCCCTTCTGTTATCTTCAAATGCGCGAACCCTACGTTCTTATTAAAATGCAATGTTACGAGACAAGGTCGGTCAGCCTCCCTCTGTTTTTCGTTAGAACTTGTCAAGTTCGCATTCACACGGAGAGAGGGAAAGACGGATTACCGATTAGAGTAGAAAACGACACTCTTCCTCTTTGAAGAACCTGTTCGCATCAAAGAAATTGTGCCGTAGCTTCCTGACATGACTCTGTTTCAGTAGACTTCAAAGAGCCACCGTTTACTGTGTATTACAAAACGAATGCAGAAACTTGACACGGCAGTGTCCAATTTTACTTTATCCGATTCCAATATATATATATATATATATATCACATTCAAACTTAAACCAGATCGAGCCGAAACTGTTCTTAACAACAGTTGTCTGCCACCACATCTGAACATGGAAAACAAGGAACCTGAAGCCACGGGATACGCAAGAAATGATATTTTCTAACAGAGACTTGCATGTCTGGACCCGACCAGAATATCCAACTTGTCTTGACTAACGCGAAAATCCATTTCATCTACCCCTTAGACTTTTACCTTAACAAACAGTCAAAAGAAAAGGATAGTCTTTGGAAACCTTGTACAAGTGTTCTTTCCTTAAATTACTCGCAGATGTTCATAGACACGATCATTTAGCAACCTTACCTCCAAGCAGCTGTATGTGAGTGACCCTGGAGAAGATATTGGAACAGCAGATTATTTCTTTTGGCCTTGTCGTTGTCAACAAACTTTGATTTTCCAAGTGGAATGCCCCTGAAAAGGACGACAAGACCAAGAGAAACAATCTGCCGTTCCAATATCTTCTCAACAAACTTTGATTTTAAAAGTGGAATACCCCTGAAAAGGACGACAAGACCAAGAGAAACAATCTGCTGTTCCAATATCGTCTCAACAAACTTTGATTTGATGTGAAAACAAAAAGAAGTTCAGATTGCATCACTTTTGTACTCCTAATCAATACCAAAGCGTATGTACATACATGTGCATAAGTTCAGTCGTATAATCTAAATGTTCTGTCATTCCACAGTTCAATTTTTCAAAGAGTTTGGCAAGAAAATAGTGAAAAGAGGCATGCAAGTTAAGAGTAAAGGATACGCCAACACACGAGCTGCTGTAGCTAAATCAGTACAAACAACTTAGGATTGGAACACAAATGAATATTACAAGACTCCATATGATAACAGAACAAGCAGAAAAAGATAGCTATTAAACAAGTGTTAATATACACAAACAGGCATCATTTCCTGTCAGCAGACTTGATTAACTATTGTTGCTAAATATATCACCAAAGGCTATATATATATATAACAAATGAGTGCGGGGGCGACGGTTAAGCACAACTGCATCTTTTCCTTTGATGTCACGAGGCCTTTGGCAGATAAAAAAGATCAAACATGAGTCCGGAAACTTACACCATTCAAGGGGTCTCTCACCAGCTCCTGCCCAGCAAAAAGCATTAGTTAGATGCTATCACCCCTATCAGATCGCTCCTGGGCAGAACTTTCCTTGTTTGATTTCACAGGTGATGATGTAAAAGAACCATGTAGTCGATTATTATTGGAATCTGGGGCATGACACTGCGTTGCTAAGTACTCCAGCGCAACAACAATATCACCAATAAGAGGCCGAAAATGCGCTTCCTCGTTGAGACACATTGCAGTGACAGCAATTGCATAGTTCAGGCATCGACGGGGATAGCGTCCCTGCAGAACAGGATCAACCAATTGCCAAAACTTCTTCTGGTCCTTCAAAAAAGGACGTGCCTACAAGAAAATTTGATAAGAAAACATAATCAGCAGCTGAAGCACAAGTATAGCACTCCAGTATTTTGAATGACAGACATTTGCATTTTTCTGCCAAATATTCAAGGCAAGAATAGCTGCAAATGATTTGCAACAGGGTCAATTGAAAACATTAGAGAATTTTGAAGCTCAAGAAACTTTCCTCGAATATTTTCCATGAATTATTGTCTTTAAGTTTTAATCAGAAATATAAGAAGTTGCAGCTAGTGCCGCAGGAATAGAGAGATAAGGAAAGGCATTCAGGTTTTAAAAACCCTTCACCTCTTTCTCATAAAATCCAAAGTATCAACATTATGTAAGATAACTCTACATTCTTTTTTGTAGCAACAGGCAATACATCCTTAGAAAGATATCTATTGTATGCAAAACCAAGTCTCCTGCTCACTCAAAAGTCATATTTTCCATAGAAAAACAACATCAAGTTTCAACTCACCCAAGCGACTAAGTTCTGCTCCCCTGGCCTTTTAGAGCGATCTATTGCCTTTCGTCCACTGATAAGTTCCAGCAAAACAACACCAAAGCTATAAATATCAGATTTGAGAGTCAACTTGCCACTCATAGCATACTCTGGCGCACAATATCCGTAAGTTCCCATAACTCTTGTAGAAACATGTGTGTTTTCACCAACAGGTCCCAATTTTGCTAGTCCAAAATCAGAAAGTTTCGGGTTGAAATTGTTATCTAATAGGATATTTGCAGATTTTAGGTCACGATAAATAACAGGTGGGTTTGCTTTGCAATGCAGGTACTCAAGACCCCTAGCAGCACCAGCAGCAATCTTCATCCGAGTGCTCCAACTCAATGGCTCTTTGTCGGGTTCCACGTCTGATGTACAAAAGAAAGATGAATAACAGACTATGACGTTTGTTGAGTACTTGCTTTAAAGGAATACATACATGTTTAAAGTGGGAATTGACCAGCAAAAGGTTGAGAAAAAGTGCAACATATATAATGGAAGCTAAGACCACATGTTTTCAATACAGAGTATTTCAGAAGAATATAATCTATCATCTACTAAGTTGCATAAAATAAGAGCAATTCAAGTACAAGTACGGATGGTTAGAAAAACTAATTGACAGCAGGATACTGAACTCTTCATAAAAAATTCCAGAAGATCGAGCATCCATAAAATATTCCAGCCATTATCACAATATGATAACATACCATCAGGATAGATAACTGACTCATCCCCCTAAGCCCTGTCTTCTGTCTTCACGACTTTCTCCCTTGATAAAAGAGCAGGAATTTTGGGAAATATTGATGGTAACTTGCAAGTAAATAAGGGGTGAGTGGAAACATGAATGGTTGTTGAAAAAATAAACTCTAGAGGAGCCTCCTATGTATCAAAGTTATCTACGGAAGGATTTCACGGATATGACGTAAACAAGTTCCTGACAAAGAGAACATCTACTAGTATATCTCCGATGAGATGATTTGTCATTTAAATAATTCATGCCATCCAAATAAACATTTTTTAGAGTTCCTTGTAACGGGATGCAGTAAGAAATTACCGAAAAGATGATCTTCCAAACTCCCCATTGACATGTACTCATAAACCAAGAGTCTTTGATCACCAGCGGTGCAGTATCCAATCAAGGTGACAAGATTGGGATGATGCAACAAACTCAACATGAGAACCTCAACTATAAATTCCTGAAATCCCTGAAGACCCTCTAGATTAAGTTGTTTCACCGCAACAACCTGACCACCAAAAGATAAACCTCTTAACACAGTTAGAGTTATCAAGTGAAGAGCTTGACAAACACTGAAATCTGCATTGGGAAGGTAGTCGACAGAATTGAACTTACCTCGCCAGATTCTAAACGACCTTTATAAACCCTGCCAAAGCCCCCCTCTCCAAGCAAATTCAGCTCCCTGAAATTTTGTGTTGCAGCTGCCAGTTCACGAAATGTGAAGCTTCGTGCGCCACTGCGGTTTGGTTCCTTTTGTTTCCTGTCTTTGCCATTCTCTGTACGAAGTTTGTAAACAAAATAGAAGTAAGAAACATGAAAAAATTCATCAAAAGAAAAAATCTTAGACGATTAAAGCAGAATCATCGAAAACTTCTTTTTGGAACTGCAGTCTTTCAGATCGCAATAAAATCTGATAGTGAAAATTACCATCAACCTTCGTTCTTCCTGTTCCTCTACCTACAATTTGACACATTGTTTTGAAAGAAAAAGAACTTGCGAATTCAGCATGAGAAAATGACGTATACATTAAACTTATACAACAGAGAATATGTGAGAGTGATGAAGTTGAACCTGAAGCCGAATATGAAGAATCTGAAGAATGGCGGGAATTAGAACGAGGTCCGTTTTCAATGTCGATCTTAATATCCTTCCGTTGGGGATTAATGCAAGAAAAACAACTCATCTTCTTGAACTTTTTAAGCAAAATAAATCCAAAGAATTCAAGAAACGACGCTTCACGTCCTCGAAAATATCATCAAGATTTGTTCCCAGAATTCATGTTAGAAAAGAAAAAGGCCTACTAATTTAAACCCTAACCTTGGTCGACAAAGAAAACGGAGGTCTCGTTCTTTTCTCTCCCAACCGACCCCCAGCTAACAGGAGAGAAAACAAGCACCGAAACCCAAACAACCCACAATGCCTTGGCCTTAAAGATCCCAACCCACAAATAAAAACCTCGAATATCTCGAAATCCGAAAACAGAAAAAATGCGAGCGAGCGATAGCCAAAAGAAAGGAAAATCACTATTATTAGCACTGAAAACGAAAAGGGCAAAAGAAAAAAACGGAAAATTTTGTAAGTGGGAGATAACAGGGGGGGAATTAACTTAGAACTAGCATGCCCGAATTCACGAACCATCTATATCACACAAACAAGGTAACAAAATCTGACAACTAGGCAAATGGGCAATGCACAAGAATCATAAAGTTTGGATCTTTAAGTTATAAAAAAATCAACAAAATTGAAACGGATGAAGAGGGAAGTAGTAGTAGTAGTAGTATTGGAAGATGAACAAGAAGCATAAAGAAGAGAGAAAGTTTAGTGTTGGCTAAAGAAGGTGTGTGGGGTTGGATTTGTGTGGGCCAATATTAGTCATCCTTATTGGGATCTTTTGTTTTTAGCATTAATGTGAGTGCTTCTTGATTGCCATTGAATTGCAAGTCGCTCTCCCTCCATCTCTCTCTCTCTCTCTCTGTTTCGGTGGTTTTGGTCATCAGTTGTTGCTTTTAAACGTTTCGGTTTCGGTGGAATCGTTTGTTTTACGGTTTTGACCTCTTCCTCTGTTTCTGTCTCACTCTCATCATCCAATAAGACTCAGTAATTTATGTTATTTAGTTTGCTGTCCATCACAATCAAACCGCGTATTACTCCCTTTTGTCTGTTTAAAGCTCATTTGACCACCGACTTTTCACTATTTACTATATTTAATAATCATAATAAATAATTAATTTGAGTAACATATAGATAAATTCAATTTAAATTTAAAAATTATATTAGAATAAAATTTATTATATAATATTAAAACACGAATTACATACTTTATAAGGAAAGTCTACGAATAACCTGGCAGCCCTCGCAATTTTCTCCCGCCCAAGCATACATATTTTTCAGGAGCCTTCGATGCTAGTCACGGCCCAATTGTACTGTGATAATCACGAAATTTTGTATCGCAAATCTCTGTGTTAGTTAGGTCGTTTCAGTAATTTTTTGTTCTATTTGTTCTTTGTATCAAAATAATAATAATAATAATAATAATATCTGAAAATACTAAATTTGAATGCATTGGCAATTAGCAGGGTAAGGGAAGGGGGACACAGATATATATATACGGTACAAAGAAGGCACAGGCCCACCTTCTACCGACATTTAAATCATTCGTGGACTAGGCCCATTTACTCATATGATTTGGGCTGGGCTCTAAAGAAGAGCCCATTATTTTAATAACAACAAATTGGATTTTTTTTTTGAAAATAATAACAAATTGGAATCGGATAAAATTGAATAATTGTTAGAACGTTATTGTCAAGAGCAATCGTAAGATGTGGCATGTAAGCCTTGGTTGGATTTTTATCGATAGAATTTTTGCTAGGAGAGTTTTTTTTTCTGTAGATTTTTTTTAAAAAAAATTCTTCTAAAAAATTAGTTAACTGTTTGGTTGTTATTTAAAAAAGAGCTTTTTTATAAAAGTTTCATGTAGTAAATTGTTTGATAACATAAAAATAAAAGGTAATTTTAATTTTAACTAATATTTTATTTTGTAACAAAAATTATTTATACACATAAATATTATTTAAAGAAGTGGTTCAGCCTGATCTTATTGGGGTTGAGCGCCGTTGTTTGGATCCATGATCTGTACAACTCTGGCCACAGAATACCTGCAAAGACAAATAATGGCGTGCCGGGGGTTGATTTTTGAGAGGCCCCTCCGATGCTCAAGTCAGTCTTTTTATGTAGGTTTTGATTGTAACAAGTAGGAGAACAAGGGTTGAGAGGTCATACCTGAATCAGGAAGGAATAGTACCTTATATACCTGAGGTTACCGTTAAGCTTAGGTCTTTACGTGAGTCGTTATGTTGACACAGGAGATTATTTCCCGTGTCTGGGCCGCCAATATCTGGACTTAGGGCTAAGCTTGGTAAGGGCCAGCCCAACCAAGAAGTATATTAAACAATATGTAAAACATAATATATTACTTATTATATAATTTTAAACCATATAAAACGTAAATGAAAATATATCTAATCAAATCTTTTGTATAGATTATAACATAAGTAAATTACAGTTAATTAGTCATTTTTCTTAAAAAAGGCTTTTGTAGTGGAGAAAAATATTTATTGAGTTCCAAAAAGCTCATCCAAACGTACCCTAAATCTTGGTTTGTTATTATATGTTAATATGAATTTTATATGGAAACAAAATAAAAAAATCAAATCCCAATCTCATAATGTTATTAAGACAATTAATTATGAAATAAAAACATTAATTATCATATTCATTATAAATAGGAAAGGAAATCAACATAATCCTTTCTCTTAGCCTATTCCTGCGCTGTCTGAGATTCTTTCTCAATCTCAGACAGCCTACGTCTTCTTCCTCCTCATCTTCTTCTGCGTTTCTTTCCTTGTCCATACCGGAGAATAACTTTAACCCTTATATCCAATCATTCCCTTTTTCGTGTTCGTTTCTTAATATAATAACACACTCTTCTTATTATTGAAGCCATGACCATCAATAGTAACAACATCATCAAGAAGTCTCCCTCTACGATGCTCCCGCATTTACTGCGTGGCGGTTACCAAGGAGGAGGGGGTGGCGTTGGTGGTAAAGAAGGAACGCTACTCGAAACGATGCGTCGTAGCGCCTTCGTGACGATTCTGTACGTAATCGTTTCGGTTTTCCTATTCGCTACCTTCTCTCTCTACTCGTCTAGGAATCCCGTCTACGTCGCCCACCTCTTCAATCCTCTTTCCAGAAGCTCCGACTCTTCCTTTCAGGCTATTCGCGAAGACCTCCACAATAACTCACGTCATCGGCCGCTTCGAGATTCTAATTCGTCTTCCTCTGGTGATCAGAAGAAGAATGTATTGAAGACTTCTCCTGATGATGATTCTTTATTGGAGGAGCACTCTAATATTGATTCTGAATCTATTTTATTCCCTGATTGGGAGGTTTTCGTGATCGTCTCAACTGATACTCCGGTTGCTTCCCGTGAGAGTCTCTTATGTCGTTATCCCAATAAAGAAACTTCTCCGGCGAGATTCGCCGGGATTTTGGCTTCCACGAACCAATCAACGTTCAAGTGTGAGCTTCCTACAAGGAATCGCCGTCGCTTGCCGTTCTTGTCGCCGGAGCTGACGACATTGTCCACTAAAGAATTGAAACCGCCTCCACCGGCGAAAGAGTTGATGAAATGGTCTTTGCTGGCATACGAATCGTTCTCGACGGAGACCGACGTCGTACTCTTCGTCAAGGGAGTGAATAATCGGCAAGGAATGAACAGGCCTGCTCGAGGTCTCAAGTGCATATTTAGCGACGTCGCCAGCAATAGCACTGTGAGAACCGCCCTCACGAGCTCCGCGCAGGAAGTATTCCGATGTGCTCATCCGGATTTAACGGCTTTGGGTTATGGCGGGGAGGATGATCCGTCTTTCAAAGTCAAGGTTACCCTCGAGATTTCTGAGGAAGTTTTGGTGGTCCCCACAGTGGCGTATTACACACCCTGGCGTAGGATAGCCAACCCGAAGCCAAAATCAGAACTGTGCGCTACTACAATGGTTTATAACGTGGCCAAGTTCTTGAGGGAGTGGGTGATGTACCATTCGAAGGTTGGTGTCGACAAGTTCATACTGTACGACAACGACAGCGACGACGGCCTGAACGACGCCGTTGAAGAGCTGAACGGAGAAGGTTACAGAGTAGAAACTGTTTCTTGGATTTGGCCCAAGACGCAAGAAGCTGGCTTCTCGCATGCCGCCATACAGGCCAAAGACTCATGCAAATGGATGATGTACTTAGACGTCGATGAGTTCGTGTTCTCCGCTTCATGGGAAAACTCGTCAGGGCCCTCTAATCAGATGTTGAAGTCTTTGATACCGAGATCGTCGGCTTCGTCAACGACGAATCATCGTCGTCGTCGGGTCGGTCAAGTTTCGATGAAGTGTTACGAATTCGGGCCGTCAAATCAACGGTGCCACCCGCAAGAAGGCGTGACGCAAGGGTATACATGTCGGAGGAAGTCCGATAATCGGCACAAGTCGATTGTTTTGCTAGAAGCGATAGACCATTCGTTGCTTAATGTGATACACCATTTTACACTGAAGAGAGAGTACAAGTGGAGGCAGCTGAATATACAGAACACTTTGGTGAACCATTACAAGTACCAAGCATGGCCGGAGTTTAAGTTGAAGTTTCGTAGAAGGGTGTCAGCGTACGTGGTGGATTGGAAGAAAGCAGAGAACCCGTCGTCAAAGGATAGGGCACCAGGGTTAGGGTTCGAGCCAATTGAACCAACTGGATGGGAGCACAAGTTCTGTGAAGTTAAGGATGATAGGTTGAAGATGGTGACCCAGAAATGGTTCGGTTACGAAACGGAGACAGGGTACGTAATGGCATGGCAAAGATGAAACCTCTAACAATGTTCAGGTGTAGATAGATTTCACAAGTTCAAAAGATTAGGTTAATGACATGTGATGCTAAGTTGCCATTAGTTTTGTAGTGGAGAGACAAGTGAGAAGAATAGAATAGGGTTTTATTGTTATTAGTTTGTCTTTGTTTTGGAGGAGATGATTGTTAAATGTTGATTACTTATTAAATATGGGAGGTTTGGGTGGAAGATATACAGGCTTGATCTTCTTGTTCAATGTTTGATTACTAAGGTTACTGTAAAATCATATACCAAAAGGGTTAGAGATTTTAGACCTCAAAGCATGTCTTCTATATGGAAATGCTGCCGTTGCTTTCTCCTATGAATATGAATCTGAATCTGAAAGCAAAGTCATTTATCAAGTAATTACGTATCACCCAAGTCCAAGAACAAAGGAAAGCTAGGATTAACACACTTGGACATGCATGTTAGAGTACACATAAGCAGCAGATAAGAGATGAGTTTGAGGTCAACATGATAAAAGGTTATTGTAACGTACACATATAAAACTGCTGTTCTTTTGGTTTGGCAATTAATGGCCAATTTGTGAATCCCAAGTTCTTTTTCCACTTAAATGACAAAAATTGGGATCTAGTTTTCTTATTCCAGCTTTAACGCCCACCAAAATCCTCTAACAGGAATCTTTTTTAGTCTCTAGAAGATTAAGAAAACAGGACGGTTGTTTAAAATAACTTAACTTGCACATTCTCTCGTATCCCCGAAGCAACAACTTTGGTTTTAATTAGATTAGATAGGGACACGAGCGTTGACCATTGAGTTCAAACGGCAGAGGGCACAGTCACCGGTATGGAAAATAATGGGAATAGGCCGGCGGCCCCACCTACTGAAAAATATTCAGTTAAACAAGCCTGGTTTAGTTTAGTTTAGTTTAGTTCAGAAAGGAATAGGCAAATAAAAAATGGAAGTATCGAATACGATGATGAACACGTCGACAATGGCAGGTGGTATGATGTTGATAAGCGCTGTGCTGACTTGATTAAGGCTATGGTCCGAAGATGCTGGTGCAGCTACTATCAGGGTATGGTATGGTTCAGGTTAGTCCTTTATATTGGATAATTATCAAAGCATGAACTTGGGCCGTTGACAAAGTGTGAACAGAATCAAATCACCTACATACCTGTCAATTCTCGGAACCAATTGGCAAACTGGAAGCAGACACGCTTGGAGCCCACATCCATAGGACCGTCAATAGCTTCTGCATTGTCATGAAAACACGGAAATACAAACTATTATCTTTACTCATATCGTAAGTAATGCACTTCTTTTCTCTCTCGTCGACTATGTCCATTTTTCTAGGTACACCACACACCACGCCAAAAGACAACTTTTCCATAAAACTGTCCCAAGTCATGACTCATGATCCCAAACAACAAAGCTTTCACGAATCAAGGACAACGCAACTCCAGAGTCCAGAGATGGCTGTAAGATACGTTTTAGTTGATCATTTCACTGTTTTTTTAATTAACCATTCTTCGGCATGAACAATGTAAAAATCAGAAAGATTATCCAAGATCAAAAACCGATCGACCATACTTCAACAGTTTAACATCCAATTCCATCGACACAATCTATGTAACCATCCTAACCCATTCCGGTGCTGAATCAATGAATCAACCCGCAAGAGGTCATTGTTATGTCAAAAGCACCAGTCATAACAAGGCCATAACCAAACCAATTCAATTGCCATTACTTATTTGGACATAATTTAATCGATATCAGCACCAGCGAATAAACTAAACCTACCAATTGCCACAGGGAAGAGTTCAAACAGTGCAAACAGACTTGCAAAGCGAAAGAATCTAAGAACTATCAAATTGCCAAAGTCAAACACAAAAGATATGATAATACATTGTACGGACCATGTGCTCTCTACAAAGATAACCATCTAGCTAAATCATTAAACTTTGTTGCAAAGTACAAAATGTAACCTTCCTTCTACAACTATAATGTTGATCCAGGAATGATACGGATAAAACATCAAAGCCTCCAATCACAAAGGGAAAGAGTTGATAATAAGCAAGTATTGACAATTAACAAGGGCTTGTTCAACATTGTCACGACCTACATTAATATACTATAATCTGCTCCCATCCTACTCGTCATCATCCTCCTGCATCAAAGAAATAAAAAACTGTCAATTAGAAAATGGCAAACTCTTAATTAGATCAATATCCACAAATGAAATACAACATGTGCACCAACCTCTTCGCTTCCCTCCTCATCTTCCTCATCATTGACCTCAGACACTGACTTCTCAGATTCATCTTCATCTTTGGGGCCTTCAGCCTGGTTATGATATTGAAAACAAAAGCAACGCATTTAAGAAAGCTCCAACACATACATACATACATACCTATAGAGCGCAATTGCCAAAGTACAAATGAGATGGATGCTTGTTGAACAAATTCAAATTTGAGAAGAAAAAAAATCTCTCTGATTCTTAAAAAATGAGGGGTAAAGGGAAGAAAAGGAGTTTGTCCATTTTTTGGGTTCAATTAAAAAGAAAATTGTCACAACTAGAGGCCAAAACGGATTCTGGAATTTATTAACATTCTCCAAAAAAGGTACTGTTAATATACCCACAGGTGAAAGCAGTTAATATTAATTTGGTAACATTTTCTAACTTTTTTTTATAATTGCCAATTAAAAGGAAGTATTTTCTCAATTTTTTGTCATAGCTATCACAACTGTATATATATACAGTTACACACAAATAAAAGCAGAAAAAATTACCTGTCCCATGTTATATGCCTTCATTTTCTTCTCATATTCAGCCTTCCGCTTTTCAGCCTTTGCTACAAAAGGTGCCTTTTCCTTCATTTGATTAATTTTTAGGAAAAATCAGTAGGGTACAATACGCAACCATTTTCATAAATGTCCAAACGATTTAATACTTACAGCCTCAGACAATGACTTCCATTTATCCCCACCAGCTTTTCCAACCTAGAAATTTAAATAAACAGGAAGATCATAACCAGCAAGCAGTTGATCACAACTCAACTAAGATAATTCAGAATTATCTATATATATATTAAAAAAAAAAAAGTTCAATACATACTGCAGCAACGGACTTGTTTTTAGGGTGTTCATTTTTGTATTGTTCTCTGAATCCCTCCCTGTATCCAACAAAACATGAAGTTTATATAGTAAACCTAGACTGTATAACCATAATGAAACTAAATGGATTATCAAGTAAAAGTAAAATTGAATTTAGCAATTACATTGTTAACATCTCAAGATCTTCTAGCATCAAATTATTAAAAACACCAAAAACATAATTGAGAAAATAAAAATTCAAGAGTTAAACGTACCACTTTCCGTTGAAAATACATAATAAGCGATAAAACTAAGAATTAGGAAGTAATCACATGAAAACGAAGAAGGCGCTTGCAGGCCTCTTAGGCTTGTTTGGGTCCTTTGCGGCCTTCCCAGCTTTTCTTCCGCCCTTTGCGGGTTTCTTGTTCACCGCAAGCCTATTAACGAGCCACAACCCCGCATTAAGATAAACCAAAACTAAAATCATTTTTCATTGCAAAATATCAATTCCAGGTTAAACTCCTCATGTCTGATATCTGAAAGGTCCTTAAATGGAGAAAGGAAAAAGAAAAAAGAAAAAAGGAGAACTCACGTGGTGTTTCTGGCGTCTGATCTGGATTTACCTCCTTTCATCGCGAATCCTGCAGGTCAAAAGCACAGATCAGTACAGAAACTTGAACTACCAATCAAACAGAGGGGAATGATGAGAAATCACCTGAGAGAAGAGGTAGAGCTGGTGGTTAGGGTTTGGAAGGGAGGAGAAGAGTTAGATAAAGAAGAGTGGGTATTTTTTGGAGGAGGAGATATTGTTAAGTCATTATTTCGAGGGAAATTGAAATTCAATTGCGCCCTAAATGAACATTAGAGGGGTTTGGGCGGGATTTAGAAATTTCATGCCACATCACCGATCTACGTGATTGGAGGTAAGTGCATAACTGATCAGAGTATCAGACATATAGAAGTTTTGATTTTAAGTTAACGAATTTAATTTAAATTAATAATATTTCCCATTAAATTCTTATTTTTATTTATAAAAATTTTTAATTTTTAAATTTAATTTAGACCCAAACTTTACAAATCAATTTAACTTAATCCAAAGTTTAAACGCTAATTAAATTCAGAATAATATTATTTTATCTTTTAATAATTTTTTAATAATAAACAAAAAGTTGAACAAAATTAAACACAATAATCCAATCCTCTAAAAATTTATGTAATTGAAATCCAAATATTTTATTCATAAAATCATTTTTTCTTTTTTTACAAAATGTGTAATAATTAATATTCTTTATATTTAATTTTTAATAACGACAATATTAAATTAAATTCAACCCATGAGCTAACCTATGAGTTGGTTCACCAATTTTTTAAAAATATTTTTAAAAAAATTAAAAGCTTTTTTTTTAATTGTGCATGTCCAAAGTTTTTCAAAACCCAACTCCTTTTTTTTTGTTTAAAGGGAAAGAAAAAAAGGGCGAAGCACCTAAGCCCTTGTTAAGGGGTCTAGGAAAAAAAGTGCCTTGCTTGTCCCGGTATAACGCCTCCAAAATGGTCCGAGGAGGCAATAGCGAAGCTACGTTGATGATTTGCCCTCAATTTTATTTTTTAAAGAAAATATATATATATATAGAGGTTGCCCATCCTAAAAAAATGTCGTTGCCCATGATGGATTGGATTAAAAAAAAACTATATATATATACCTTGCCTCCCCTGAAATAAATTCCTGACTTCGCCACTGCGAGGAGGAGATGCCAACCCTGCGCGGCATCAAAAGCCAAAATGCGCCAAATGATCCATACATTGATTCCCTTCACGATGCGTATGTTATATGTGTACGGCCCACTCTCTAGCTATCAACTCTCGAATACCTGTCACCGAAAAGGAGAAACCCAACTCCTTTAAACTTAAAAGAATCGAGTCAATATGAGCCTAAGCCTACCTTACGAAGCAACCCATTGCTATCCCTATATCTGTGTGCGTGTGTGTATGTGTTTGTAAATGTATCTAATCTAACACGGAAATTTGAGTGGTAATGAACAGCACGAAATCGTACCTCCAATCTAAATATATTTAGCGTTTTGAAATTATGTACAATCAACAAATGAAAGGGAAGAGGGAGGTAAGGTATTCATCCAACAATACATTCTAAACGATACAGCAATAAATCATCTTGGATTTACAGGGGGGTCAGAAGCTCAAAGAATCAAATTACAGGTTCGTGTTGTTCCCTGATGAGCCAGCAGGTCAGGACAGCTGAGGGACGGCAGTTTGAAGCCTGGAAAAGAAATGCCCTTATCAGTTCTAACCCCGAATGTGACGTCCGTAAACATCTTCTTTAACCATCTCCATTTTCAGGAATTACTGTCAAGTACACCTTTGAGCAAATTCAGGCCTTCTGCAGATATGCTCCTCCGAACTCGATTCTGCGGGATCTCTATCCGAGGGGGTGGGTCTACCAAGAAACAAACCACAATTACTGTTACATTATCGCATGTGTTGCGTTTTAGTGCTTCCCTAACCAGCTCTCTTGAGCACCTCTCAGGATCATTATGAAGCATTAATTCTTTCCTGGCAATTGTCACAGCACATTGGCTGCTCATTACATCCCATAGCCCATCACAACCCATGATCAAGAATTCATCATCTCCAGTTAAATTTCTCTCCTGTAACTCTGGCTCCGCGCTTAATGGACAGGCAGAACCTTTTGGTCCCTTCATGTGCCAGTCTCCTAGGGCACGTGCAACAGATAATTGACCATTAAGGTAACCATCATATATGACTCCTCCTAGTCTCTCAATTCTTAGCCTTTCTGATGTGCAATTAGGTTTGTGATCCTTGGACATCTCAATGGCTCTCCCTCGCCTCCCCAACACTGCCCGACAATCACCAGCATTGGCTACTATCAATGTCCTGCAGATGGTTAAAATCATAAATATGTGATCTCATTATAGAAACGCGAATTCCAAATCCCAAGCATTCAAGAAAAAGATATCGGAAGACCAACATTCAAGCATTTTAGAAACATCATAGGACAAAATTCTCACTCTACTCGCACTATATTATGATTAAAGGCCTGAAACCATTTCTAAGATGCCAAGACAAATTAAAGCTAAAAATTATGCCAAATCTCAGAAAATATCTTTGCATTCTTGATACATAAATGAATTAGTTTTGCAGTTATCTTACTTTCCAAATATGAGTGCAGTTAATGCTGTGGTTCCAGAGGAGATATCAAGTGAACTATCATCTGCAAATGCATAATCTGATCTTACAAAAGCACTCTTGACTGCCTTCTCAACACAAATTGGAAAATGGGAGTCCCCAACTATGAATTTCAGAATATTTTTTCTGACAAATAATGCTGCATCTGTACCTCCGTGACCGTCAAATACCTGATTCACATATTTAAAAAATATAAGTTCAAGGAATAGCAAACAATGGCTCTTAACAGATGCTGTTGCTGGATGTAAAAATAATCAAAAAAACTGTTAAAACTCAAAACCTATATGAAACTGACAAATGTAAGATAACATTTCATATTCTGACAGGAAACCAGAGATATGGAACGTATTACTCTAAGAACATAAGAAGCTAATATTGTTACCCCGTAGAAAGCACCAGGTGCGGGGAAGCTGGCAGTTGAACCTAGATGCTGAACAAGATTATCAATACATAAATGTTCATCCTCCATACATGGTTTAGGCCCTCCTTCAGCACAGCTCCCCGATCGGAACACAGGTAAAAAGTCTGATTTTTCATCCGAAGGCGATCTACTTATGACAATTCCAACATCTGATGCCTAGGAAACACCAATGGACATAGGCAATTTATGAGCTTTCAGTAAAGGACATAGAATAAAGGCAATGTAAAAAAATCTGCAACTAGAGTATAATGAATGTCACAACCATAAAATCCAACGCTTCCAACTTGAAATATAGTGAGTGCCCAGATCGGGCACATCATATTTTGTTTACTTGGACAGAAAAAAACATGCAAAGAACCATGAACATACCAGATCAGCAGCAGCCAGAAGCCTCATAGAACCCACATCATGGCGTATAACTGAGAGGTGTCGTGGAGGCTTCCCATTAGTGGTTTGCTTCAAACTATCCAAGTTCTCCGAGGTTTGATTTTCCATAATCGACGCATTGTCTCTATTGTAACTCCCTTCTAATATTGCAGACGGAGGTGAGAAATCCATACCAGCAACCATAACCCCCTTTTACTCATACAATTAACTGATCTGCCCAAGAAAACCGTTATAGCAAACAACCCCACGTTGCCTCCAGAAGAAATCTCTGGATCTATCACTCGGGATTTTATTATTTTACTAAATCCAAATATGGGGATATAGAAAGACTTCGCAAGTACCCAAATTCCCCAAAACTCAAGCTTACTAGGCACGCAATTCGTTCAGATGCCAAAACAACACCACTTGGGAAGCAAACAAGGATAAACCAGAACTTCACGAAACCCCGTAAAAACAAAAAAAAACCTTGTAGATTCTTCAAGCATCAAAGCCCCTTAATTAAGCAATTCAACAACCAAGCAAAACCCACGAAGATCAAACTCTTAAATTATGCAATCCACCAACACAATCGAGGAATTCGGCCAAGGTATTACCGGACAAGACGACAACAAATGTACTGAGCGAATTATTGTATTAGAAAGCGAGAGAGAGAGATGTCTGAGCACTGATATTGATAATGGTTTTACCACTTTTTTTCTTTTTGGTCTGAAATGTTTGTGTGATAGAGAAAGAAGAAACCAATTATTCAACCTTGTTGGCGTTTGGTTAGCTACCGGCAAATCCAGGTAATCCGGTGGATCTTCTAGTTGTCCGACTTGTGAATACACACGTGTTAACTCGTGGTTGGCGGATGAGCTAGTTATATTATATATATCACCGGATGGATGGTTATCTGTTTTCTATTAGTTCGTGGCGCCGTTGCTTCCCAACCGTTGGATCTCCATTTAATTTCATTCCTCTGATGAAAGGAGTTCGGTTCAGTTAACGTGGCGTTCTCCCATTGGCTAACGATTTATAAATTTCGCTAAGGTAAGTAAGTAGTGGATGACACGTAACGGAAATACTCGAATTCGAACCCGGACTTAACGAGATTCGGTTCAATTCAACCCGATTTGATGTTGAGGAAAGATAGTTTATTTCGAGTTTTGCTTAAAATTACTCGATGTAGTAAGTCATTATTCAATAAGAGATTATGAAATATAATTAAAATATCTGCAATTTTTCTCATTTTGTCTTATGCAGATCAACTCCATCAGTCGATCGTGTGGCAAAGCCGAACTGAACCCGAGCGTTGTCCTCGTCAAGAGCAGCTATTCGGATGGAGCACACCAAATGAAATCACCTGTTCCATAATTGTTGTACCAATGCTGTTCCATTGCATCTGGTCCATATATTTTTGTGGGTCCTATATAAATGTATGGACCAGATGCAATAGAACAACACTG
>JAOSBP010000002.1:101743-119606 GCA_027563825.1 Erythroxylum mucronatum | reverse complement strand
GTGAATAATGGAACCTGTCCTGTGATCGTTGTGAAAACAGATCATGATAGCTGATAACTTCTTCGTTCTTTGTTTAATGAATAAATGCATACGAAGTCTCTAGTCAAGCTTGGACTTCTTTTGAATCGCTGGGAATGTGTAGTTGAAGTGTGATGGGTTGCTGTTGGATTAATGTGAATCGAGTTCCTGTGTCCAGCAAATGTCAAATCTTGTATCAGATTCAGATGACTGTTTTTGGCATCATGTTTCCTTTCCATTGGCAGGTGAAGATTATAAGTAAATTTTGCATCAACTTGTGATTAAAAAAATTGCTTGTATAAGTGGCATGAAAAGCCTTGTAGTGCGATTGATCATCTGTTTCTTGCTGCCTATGTTTGATAATGACTAATGAACTTTAAGATTAATTTCCAAGCCAGGCAACATTTGGCTGCTGATTTTGGTTTCTTTCCCAGATTGGGAAAACCTGCAAAAGAATAACCATGTCAAGAAGATACTGAAGCTATCCGTTTCATATATCATAAGCTCTTATTCATGATAACAACAATTTAGTCCTCTCTGAAGCACGATTTCAGTAAGTTATGCAGTAATTATGAGCAAATTTTTATGAAGAGGAAGGCAATATAGTATATGAACACTTGAATTAAGTAAATTAAGTAAATTGTTTAGTATAATTTAAATATTATTTAGCATAAATAATTTTATTATAAAATAAAATATAGTTAAAATTAATAAAAGTGCTTTTTATTTGTATGTTGCCAAACAGTCTACTGTATGAAGCTCTTTTTAAAAAGCTGTTTTTTAATTGACCGCCAAACAGCCAACTGGCTTTTAAAAAAAGCTCTTCTCAGAAAAGTTCTACTGGCAAAAGCTCTACTGATAAAAGCTCAACCAAACGGGCCTGAAGTCGGAGAAGGTGCAAGTGACGCACAACAGGCTGTTTACCGCGAAAACAAGAAAAAGGATAAGAAGACGTACTTCATACACTAATGAGCAACCGACGAAGTTTTTGAGAAGATTGAAGCAGCAACAACTTCAAAGCAAGCCTGGGATACACTAATGACAACATACAAAAGGGCTGACAAGGTGAAAAAGGTGAGACTCCAAACGTTAAGGTGTCAATATGAAGGCTTATAAATGTTTTTACTCATAAAATTTAGGTTTATTTTCTTTAAAGAAAGACAGAAGTATTTGATAATTTCAAGAAGTTTAAAGTGCATGTTGAAAGGCAAAGTGGCTATCCATTAAAAGTGCTGCGAACTGATGATGGAGGTGAATACACCTCTAATAAATTTAACGAGTATTATGAAGAAGAGGGCATTCGCCGTGAAGTTACTGTTCCATACACTCCTCAACGCAACAGAATTGTCGAGCGAAAGAACAGAACAATCTTGGACATGGCGAGAAGCATGTTGAAAACAAGGAACATGCCTAATTCATTTTGGGTTGAATTGTTTCATATTATGTTTACATTTTGAATCGATCTCCAACTAGGGATTTCGAAATTGTACCCCTGCAGAAGCATGGTGTAGCACCCCATTTCCGCAAAACACGTACTCGACATCATTAGTGATATTCGAGTTTGAGTCCCACGAGAGTGACATGCTAGAGCACTTATTCTGTCAAAAATCGGTATAATTTTTTTTGAATAACAAACATACACACCTTTTTGCGGAAATCAACATTCAAATTGGACCCACTTTATTCATAAACTTTTTCAATCAAAGCAATACAATCAACAGAATTTTAATAGCTATTTAGGCCCATTACAAAATATAAAACATTTTGTTCATAGTGTCTTTACGTTACAACATCAACCATATACACATTGTACAAAACTTTCGGAAACATAATTTGATACAAAAATTGCGGAATATACAATTCAGTACAAAAATATAGAAATACAATACAGATACGAACTGATCCCGACCTCTATCTCTCACTTGTCTACAGTAGGTATATTCCTGTTTACCTAACAGAGTATTCTCCTGAGCCTTGAAAATATTTACAAATTTTGGGTGAGTTTTGTGAACTCAATGAGTGACTATCATTGATGACTTACCCAGTCACATAACACTTAATTCATATCATTTCACATTCAATACACTTAAATCATTCATATTATGCATATGCGGTGCAAATGAGACCCACTTTTCATTTGTTACTTTGTTGTCCCCAGTTCTTAATTTTATGTCAAATTTTGAGACTCTTAGAGACATAATTTAAATTCAATGTCTTCATAAAAAATGTAGTCATATGTCTCTAGTTTAATCCAAACTAAGAATCATCTCATTTGGATAGCTAGAGAAAAAGTTATGGCTAGAATATAGAAGTATATTTAGAGATCATGCTGCTGCCACATTTCCAGATCAACTACCACTTTTTCCAAATCTTACCCTAACACAACTCATACAAAGATCATCTTTTCTACTCCATCTATTCTTCATTCTCAACTCCATTTCAACTCAGTAGCATTCACAAACCAATCCATGATCTATATTTGATCATTAACCAAAACAGAACATATATATTTACCCATTCATAAACAAATTTTTTGCACTCATCCATATACCACTTTGATGATCATTCAACCTCAACATCGTCTCTATAACAATATATGAATTATTACTCATCATACATATACAAAAGCAAGACATTCACATAAAATTTTCATCACCCACGACACATACATACACATTGCATAATCAAGTCATCAATCTTAATTTACTCATCACTCTAGCTTCATTTAACCAAACCTATGATATTTAAAGCATAACTTACTTGATTTAGCTTCAAATATTCAAAAATAACACTTAGCCCTAGCTCCCAAGCATCATACGATCTTCATCTTCTAAAGGTGATAGGGTTAGGTTTTTAGTGACAAATGGAAGAAACAACAAAATGGAAGTAGCAATTGATAGATGGAAACAAGGTTCAACGTTGGTGATGGATGGCAAAACAATTCATGAAGAAGGAGAAGAAAAGGCCACGAAAAAGATGAAGACAAGAGTTAAAAATGAAAGACATAACAATTAACTTGGTCTTTCAAGTGAAAGAATCATGAGAGAGAGGAGTGGTGAGTGGTAGTGACACTTGTCACTGCCACTTGTCACCTTCCTATGGTCCCATTTGGGTCCTTATTAAAACTAGTCTAAAAGTCTCCAATTTCTAATCCAATTTTCTCTCAATTTTCAATGACACTTGTAAAATAAATCCCAAAATCAATTATCAAAATTTCTATTGCCATAGAATAGTAAATTCTACTACCATTTATCAGTATACTTGCTACTTGGCATTTTTCCTAATCCAGTAATACGCAACATTTTTGAAAATTTTCTCCAAAAATTCACCAAAAAATTCAAATCAATACATATATTCTCCACATCGATTTTCAATACAATCAATTCACAATTCTCACATAATCACATTTATAATCAATTATACCCGGAATGTCAATGAGTGCATGTACAGTCGTTTTAATGTGTACAAAAATTCAAATTCACATGTGTGTATGCTAACAATATGCATGAGCATGAAAATGCATTTTTTTTGATCCCTCATTGATATCTCACATGTGTCGTATCTTAGGAGTCTAACCCTTAGTGTGGGGATGGGATGTTACACATGGAGTGGTTTTAAACCAAGCAACACTTGAGGGTGTTTGGAGCTGTTGCTTATGCTCATATTCTAGTGGAGACAAGAACAAAGTTGGATGATCGAGCTGAAAAAACCAGTCTTGTTGGCTATAAAAAAGGAGGATACTAACTATTCAATACTATGACGAAGAGAGTCATTGTCAGCCGGCATGTCACCTTTGCTGAAGAAGAAGCTTGGAATTGGAATGAGAGCAACCTTACAGATAGAAATAATTACAATTTCTTCCCTCTTGAGGGAGAAGCAGAGATGCCCGCCATTAATCAGGAATATCCCACCCATTCTACCTTGCTGGAATTCCCGGAAAAACCTGAGAGGCCTCGACGAAACCGGCAGCCACTAATATATCAACAAGATTACGAGGTAAATCCTAATGACAAAATTGATGATGATGAAGAGCTAGTCCATTTTGCTTTATTTGCAGATTTTGAGCCTGTGACCTTAGAGGAACCATTCAAAATCCAAAATGGATGATAGCCATGCGTGAAGAACTTGGAGCCATTGAAAAAATAATTCGTGGGTTCTTACTAATCTCTCACGAGGTCACAAAGCAATTGATGTCAAGTGGATTTTCAAAACAAAAATGACAGCAAATGGAGTGGTTGAAAGGTACAAAGCAAGGCTGGTGGCGAAAGGATTTAAACAACGAGCAAGCTATGATTATCAAGAAGTGTTTGCTCTAGTAACTCGAATAGAAACCATCAGTCTTATGGTTGCTATGGCTGCTCAAGATCGCTAGAAAATTCATCAAATGGACGTGAAGTCGACATTCCTTAACGGTCCATTTGAAGAAGAGGTGTTTGTCAAGCAACCTCCTAGTTTCGTGAAGCAAGGTTGTGAGGAGAAAGTTTATCAACTGAGAAAGGCGTTGTATGGCTTAAAGTAGGCTTCACGAGCTTGGAATAGACGCATTTATTCTTTCTTCCTTGGAGCTGGTTTCAATAGATGCCCCTCCGAGCATGCTTTATATGTGAAGGTTAACGGTTTTGGTGATGTTCTGGTGGTATGTTTATATGTTCATGATTTAATAATTACAAGCAATAGTTCAAGTATGATTGAAACTTTTAAGCAGTCCATCATGAAGGAATTTGAGATGACTGATCTCGGTCTCGTGTCTTATTTCCTTGGTATCAAGGTAGTTTAAAAGGATGATGGAAATTTTATATCTTAGAAGAAATATGTTGCTGATCTTTTGAAAAGGTTTCAGATGGACAACTGCAATCCATCAAAAACTCCTGCAGATGTTGGAACAAAGCTTACAAAGAAAGGGGAAGGGCCACTTGTTAATCCAACCTACTTTAAGCAAATTGTTGGGAGCCTGAGATATCTTACATGTACAAGGCTAGATATATCATATGGGGTTGGTTTAATTAGCCGGTTTATGGAGTCACCACATCAGTCCCATTTGGAAGTTGCCAAACGTATCCTACGTTATTTAAAGGGAACTCATGATTTTGGATTGTTTTATACTTCTGCTGATAAGTGTTTTCTTGTAGGATACTGAGATAGTCATTGAGCTGAAGATTCAGCAATTAATTTGGCCAGAAATCCAGTTGAACATGGAAGGAGTAAGCATATTGACGTTCGGTTTCATTTTTTAAAAAAAAGCTAATTGTGCTGTACTTTTTTAAGCCTTCTTATACTTTTTCTGAGATATCATCTCCTTCAAATTGATAGTGGTTAAGAACTAAGCAGTTTTCGTATGCATCACGAGAGTTACATGTGGCCTGGTCACAATTATGTCTCAATCTTAAATGGAAGTGGGACATACTATAGTTATGCTTTTTTCTAATTAATAATATCATTTTCAACGACTAAACATGTTTAGGTATAACACGTGGCCAGTTGTTTAATCAGAAAGCATGTTTCCCCGCTACATTCATTATTATTGAACTACTCACACTGCTTATCATGTAAGCATTTGGTATTAAACCTTTTTCACAAATTTCCAATTTCAAGATTATGCTTTTAATATATGCCAGACTTTATTTTTATTTCTATAATTATTTTCAATAATTTGAAGCTCTCCTTCTATTTTTTTTCAATTTTTTATTAGTAAATATAAAATTCTATGTTAGAGTCTTAGAGAATACATAAAACTAATTAAGTTAGCCTTACACAACAGCTTAAGCTATTGTGGTAAAACAGTCACTTAATATGATATCAGAGCTTTTGTGACTAAGTGGTCATAAGTTCAAATCCTGCCATTCACCTATTATTCAGCACAAGGTAAAGTGGGCCTGTGCAAGTTTCAAGTCCAAAAAACTTTCAGCCTTTCTCTTGAGGAGGGTCTAATAGTATGCAGCCGTACCCCTACGTTGTAGAGAGTGTTGGCTATAAATGAAATTCAAAATTTGAATATAATTACGTTAAGTTTACTTAGAACTATAAAATCTCGAAATACAGAGTGTTGGTTGACTTATTTTATTAGAGTAATATTACATTTATATGAATTTGACCTAATCACTTAATTAGTTTACTATAATCCAAATTGTGCATTATTAATTATTTGGTAATGAAGATTCCTAGAAGAACAAAAATAGAAAAAGGAGTGCCTGTGTCAGCAGACAACTAAAAAACACCACTTTCAACCTTTTCAAAGATCCGTTTTTTTATTCTTCGCTTCTTCTTCTCCAAGTCTCTTGCTCTAATTGAGGAAGCCAACTCCTGCCAAGAATCAACTTCATGGGTCGTCCTAAAACTGATCTTTAACATATGGGTCGAGGTTGAACTGGGTTTTGCGTGAATAGAACATATCGCCACGATGTGTACCAGGTGTTTTGTGAACGGATTTTGGTGGTGGTTTTAAGTTGTGTTGGTCGGTTTTATGTTGATATTACGGTGGTGGGTTGAAAAGCGTAAGAGGTGTTGATTTACGAGTTAGAGAGTGACCCTTTTGACCATGGCTAGGCGACATGGATGGCAACTTCCTCTCCATTCTTTTCAGGTATTTTTACTTTACGTTACACTCAATTTGCTCAAACAACTGGTCAAACGTATGTTTCCACTTTCGAGATTTGGTTCTCACTCTCGCGTTGCGGAGTTCTTTTTCTCTCTGAAGTGGAACTGCTTACTAAGTGCTGTTGGTTTGCCCGTGGATTTACTTTTGTTGCTAATCATGAGAGGTTGATTATTCGTTCTTTCTTTTCGCCTTTTCCCATTTGAATATTCGTTCTTGAAGGTCTCTTGTATTCCACTATAATCATTAATTTTTCCCTCGTCTTTTTGCCTGATTTAACTGTACCCTAGAAGGTATGAAGTGTGTGAATTGTTGAATTGCATGCTTGTTTTTCTTAAGTGCTAGCGTTTATAAGAAACGTGTAAAGTTATTGTTTAGTTCCGGGGAGTTGACTTACTCAAGAAAGAAAAGTAGAATCTAAAAGCTTTTAGAAATTGAAGCTAGTTTTCATCCATGAAGAACATGACACTAGCCAGATTTATTTCTCTTCCCATCCTGGATTTTATTTTTCCTTGTTTTATATCCAAAATATGAGATTTGTTTGTATGCTGTACTGAAGATGGTAGAGATCTGTGAAACTAAGAAATGAAACGCCGCAATGCATATTTAAATGCACATTTAAAGTTCTTCTTACGTTCATGCAATAGGCGTGGGAGTTATAAAAGGAAGTGAAACTATTTGTCAAGGCTAAGCAGTGTTTTTTTGACTAAGAAATGGAAGGTCATAGCACACACGGAGGGTACTATTTGAATTCTTGCAAAGAGCGTGAAAGTTACATGCAAATGACATGAACACTATTCATCAAGCTAATGTGTATTCATTTACTGGTGTTCTGCAATTTGTCGTTGAAAAAACTAATGCAAATGCATCTACAACCTTATATCCACCCCCAAAACTAGTTTTTCAAGAATTTTGGTTCCATTTTCTTGTTAATTTATTTATTTATATAGCAACAATCTTTCCCTTTGTAGTTAGTGATAGATTGATATGTTCGTGTTCATGTATCACAGGTTGTAGCTATAACAATTTTCTTCTTACTTTCTGCTGCATTTTATACCTTCTTTGCCCCATTTCTTGGAAAGGACATCTATGAGTATATAGCTACTGCAGTTTATTCTGTCCTGGTAAGCACAATCTCCTCATGGATAAAGTCTCTGTATTGTTCAATAATCATTTAACAGTTCCTTGTTTACATTTCTTTTCCTTATGCTACATCTGCTTTTCTCCTTATACCGGTCAAATGTCAGGTTTTATCTGTATTCATCCTTTATGTACGGAGTACTGCCATTGATCCTGCTGATCCTGGAATTTTTCGCGAAGCCGATGAGACATGTCCCCGTAGTTCAGATAAGGGCACAGATGTGCCTGGTTAGTCTACTTGCAACATTAACTAAGGATTTGAACTTCTACATTGTCTTTTGATTTTGATCTATGTTCCTCATCGTTTATATTCCTTAAAATCTCCAGTATTTGACTAGCAAAATGCATCTTCAATTGGTGCAGCTGGCAAAGTAAAATTAAAGGATAAAGGAATACCAGATAGACATGGCTCAAACTGGTGTTCAAAACTTGGAGGTCTCTTTTGTGGTCCTTTTGTGAAACAAGATTGCCGGAAAGATGATATTTTACAGCAAACACCTGAAGAGGAGGCGTTATTTTGCAGATTGTGCAATGCTGAGGTCTTTAATTTAAATTATTACGTTGTAGTTGAGTTTAGTGATCCACAACCACTGGCTCACTAAAAGAAAAGACAAGACAGGGAGAGAAGTAAGAAGCTTAGAAAAATGGAGAAGGAGAGAGAGAAACTATGAAAAAAATTGATTCATACTTAACCGACTTTATTGAGGCACAGAAAATCTGATTTTTTTCTATTGTTGCATTTTGATTCATTTTTCTTATCAAACCATGTAGAATTATAATAGTGCAAGTCTCTCTTTTTCAGTTAGAGCTTGCCTGTTGTGATAATCTTACTTTTCCCTCAGGTGCGGAAGTTCAGCAAGCATTGCAGAAGTTGTAACAAATGTGTTGATGGATTTGATCACCATTGTCGGGTACATTTTCAACGTCTCACCTTGTTCTCTTGAATTCACGAATCAAAATCCGAAATTATTGTTTATCCATAATCTAGTGGGGTGGATCACATTGCTCTTCTTCATCCACTACAGCAGTGAATTTTCTCTTTTCCAACCTTTACTTTCATCATCTTGTATCGGTTTTAGCATACCTTTAACCTGTTATAATATTCTATTGAACCTTGGTTGAGTAGAGAAACAGGGTCCATATTATTATCCTGTCATGTTGGATCCTCTTACATCAACTGCATGCTTGTGCTCCCCTTAAAGTTGACAAGTTTTCACTCTCGTCCTTTTCTTTTCTTTTTGACATTGTGCAGCTTCCTAAAGTTTTTCGAAATTTTGCAGTGGTTGAACAACTGTATAGGTAGGAAAAACTATGTCACATTTGTTTCCCTTATGGCAGTTAGCCTTATCTGGGTAAGGTTTTACATATGTATTTCTGTTTGGACATTCTTTAATCAATAACCAGTGTTACTCGTAAGTTTAACTTATTTTGTCAATTTTCCTTTCGTGTCTATCAGCTTGTTGTTGAACTCAGCGTTGGAATTTTTGTCCTTGTTCGCTGCTTCTTATATAGAAAGGGCATGGAACATCAAATAGCAGAGAAGCTTGGTGTCGGATTCTCTAGGCCCCCATTTGTCACTATAGTGGTACATTTATATCCTTTATTGATTTAGAGAAACTTGTATGATATTGTTTTGGTGAAAATTGACTGCACTTTTCAGAATGATTGACATTCATATACTTTCTTGGACGTGTTCATTATGACCAATGTAATTACCAAGACAACTTTTATTTGTATTTTACCTCAAGTTGATCACAACCATAGAAAATCTCTGATGAATTCAGGCTATCTGCACAACATTGTCATTTCTAGCCACTGTACCTTTGGGAGAACTATTCTTTTTCCACATGATTCTTATTCGAAAGGTGTGTTTGTAAAACTTCTCTCTCTGTCTGTTCATGTTTGAGTCTAGTTTAATCTTGCTAATGAAAAAACTCATTCCTATTACTGTTGCAGGGAATCACAACGTACGAATATGTTGTTGCCATGAGAACTCAAAGTGAACCACCTGGACCTTCTGAAAATGGAGGGGATCAGCAAAGTCTGCCAGCTTCACCAACCAGCTCAGCTGTCACTGCCATTAGTGGAATAAGCTCTATTGGAATGAGCTTGCACTATAAGGGTGCTTGGTGCACCCCTCCTAGAATCTTCACAGATCACCAGGTATCACGAGATATTGAGGGACTTCTTTTGTTTTATTTTTCTCAAAAGAGGAGCTCAATGTATTTGCAATCTGAGAGTAGTATTCTGAAGACAGCCTACAAGTTAATATCCATGGAGGAATGAACATTAAGATTTAAAGCTTTTTACTTTCTTTCGTTGGAAAGTCTTTCGTGCAAACTGTATAAATTGTGATGCTGAATTTGCAATTGGAATTTATCATTGAAAATTCATGGTCCTTATGCGTACGGTGAGAATCTGAAGGTAGTCATAAGCACTGTAAGAACTGAACATGAAATTGTAGTATCTACTTTCAGATGCAATGTCCTGCATCCTGTAACTTGCACCACAAGTCCCAGCCTTTAATAGTTATGTAGCTTCTTTTTGTTTCTTCAAAGGAACACGGTTATACTTGATTGTTCTTTTTGGTTTTAATCAACAGGACGAAATTATTCCACACTTAGATCCAGGTCGCCCGCCATCCACAGTTGATCCAGACACAATGCAAGCAGACAAAAGTAAAAGATCATCACAGCGGCCAGTTCGAATCAGTGCTTGGAAACTAGCAAAGATGGATTCCAACGAAGCAATTAAAGCAGCTGCTAAGGCTAGGGTATCGTCATCTGTGCTACGTCCAGTAAACTCTCGACATCATTCGTATGACACTGATCATCAATCAAATAGCTACGTCAGTGGACGGAGCAGTCCAGTCAGTATTGATCAAGGGGTTGGAAATAGAAATTTTGGTGCTGAAACTTCAAGAATAGCTGCTTCTTATCCTGCTAGCACTGCGAGTCATGCCAGCAGAGAAGACATTGAAGCATGCCACCAAAGCCTGAGTAATTTTAGTACTCCTAAGACCTCCAACCTTAATGTATCCCCACTACAGCATCATCCATCAAACAGAGATCACTTTAACCCCATATATCAGCCATCAGCACAGCAGTCTCCTAGTTCAGCAAATGGGAATACTCTTGAGGGAAATGTGACACAGATTCCTACCCCAAGAAATATTGAAAGCTTGAGAACTTCAGTTTACTGGGACCAAGAAGCCGGACGGTTCATGTCCTCTTCTTCCTCTTCCAGAGGCACACCTACTTCATCCCAGGTTCAAAGAACGGAGCTTTTGTATGCAGATCAATCTATATTTTTCGGGGGGCCTCTCCTGAATGGGCAGGTGAGCAGAGAGACAGGAGGTGGTAGCTCAATGGCCTCAGGTCTGAACAGAGGCTACTTGAGTGGACATTATCGGTTAGGTAGATCAAATAGAGATGGCCAACTTCCTGTGTTTGTTCCGAGTGATTCTCAGCAAAACCATTTCTCTTATAGGTCGCCACAGAGAGAGCAGTAGAAATAGAGATTATTCATTGGACTTTCCAAAATGCATGCTACTTTTTATATAATTTATGTAAATTTTCCATTGTGCTTTGAAGATTTCCAAATGGCATTCTTTTTCACATTTTTAAGAAGAAGAAACACAATAAATAAAGGAATAACACACTTTGGGAATGGTTAATAAAAACAAAAAACGCCGTTGCCGGGGATCGAACCCGGGTCACCCGCGTGACAGGCGGGAATACTCACCACAATACTACAACGACTTCGACGGCATCTTTCTCTAATTTGCTCATGAAGCGTATGATTGGTTCTTGAAGGATGTTTGTCTGTGAGGTTACTATTCAGTATTACTCACGAAGAAGAAGAAGATGAAGAAAGTAGTTCTTCAATAACCTCTGGGATGCATATTTATGGAGTATAAAACCTTTTTGGATTTAATAGATATGGGATATTACGTCTCTACCTGCGTTATAATTGATAATGTCTTCTGCTAGTTCCCCGAAAAAAAAAAAAGGAACAACTTGCGATGAAGGAAAAGCCTTCTGGTTCTCCTAGGATGTTGGTCCTTACAAAAGAAGCTGAGAAGTTTTGGACTGTCTCTGTCTAGTAGTAGTAGGTAGGAAGACATGAAACTCTTCAAAAAAAGTTGGAAACTTCTATTCTTGGTAAATCCAAACATCCGTTGTTTTTTTTTTCTCCTCAATTTCTGGTCAAACTCCGTCCTCTGCTTTTCCTTCCCTCTCTCTCTCTCTAATTTTTGTTTGGTAGCTTCATGTACGTGCATGGGTATTCATCAAAAATAGAGCTCTCCTATATAGAAAACCGGTGATTACTATCATGGGCACGAACCTGCTTCCTACCCCAGAAAAGGTGTAATCTTGGATTTCAACTCAAAAGGCTCTCTCTTTGGATATTCCCATTTCGATAACATCGTGTTTGAGCCACGAGACTCTTACCTTGTAGCTTCTAAGATCTTCAAAAGTTCTTAGTCGGGTTTCTCTGAAGATTGTGCCTTGTTTATCGGATACGAAAAGCTTTTGGCTTTGTCTATGTGTATCTGTCATTGCTTTGACTGCAACCAAAAAGACTGCGTTTCGAGAGGAGGGTCGGAGAAATGGGTGGAGGTGGTGGAGGAGGACCTTCAAGAGAGCTCGACGAGACACCCACATGGGCTGTTGCTGCTGTTTGTGCTGCTATCGTTGTCATCTCTATCATTTTGGAGAATTTTCTTCATCGAATTGGAGAAGTAATTTGTCTTTATTCCATCATTTTTAACATTGCATAACCTGCACTTGATAAGAAGAAGAATTGATGCATTAAAGAAACCAATGTCTTCCTCCATCTACTTTCCTCTTTTAATCTATGCTTTGAAACAGCTCCTTCTCCTCTGTTTTCCTGTCTTCTTTTGATGAGTTAATCTTCATAATTGTAATTGGTTCCGACCTCATATTGTCCTGACGTATGATTATAAATCTGTTGTTTGTGTTGGTACGGAAGATGTCTTTAGACATCATTATTTTGGAATGTTGGTCTGTCGGCTATGCCATCTGTTCCAATTACAGGTTTATTTGTGTTCTCTTTTGATTTTTCTATTTTTGTTTCAGTTGTTCCGGGAAGGCAACAAGAAAGCTATGTATGAAGCTCTTGAGAAAGTTAAAGGCGGTAATTAAATGCTTAAACCATACTTCTAAATTTTTCTGTTCTTTTTCTCCTTCATAAATTATTTGCCATTCAAGTGAAAATAAACAGCTGCTGTTTACTTTCTGCAGAACTTATGGTTCTAGGATTCATATCCTTACTCCTGACATTCAGTCAAGGCTATGTTTCCCAATGGTGTATTCTTGAAAGATATGGCAATACAATGTTACCATGTCCACGGAAGCATTCACGTAAAGATTATCATGGTGGTGCAGCTCATGCAGAAGGTGCAGCTCATGCAGATAAGGGAGGCCACCACCGTCGACTCCTCTGGTATGACCGCAGATCTTTAGCTGGTGGCGGCGGAGGCGCAACATGCAAGGAGGTAAGTGAATCTTCATATGAATTTGTCCAACTGCGAGTTCCAACGATAATTAAGGGCTTTTCTAAATGGTCTTCGATTCATCGTTTCAGGGGTATGTGCCACTAATTTCTTTGAATGGTCTGCATCAGTTGCACATCTTCATCTTTTTCTTGGCAGTTTTCCATGTGATTTACAGTGCTATAACGATGATGCTGGGAAGATTGAAGGTACAGAAAACAAATGCTGGTTTTCGCTTTTGTCTCTTTTCAATTAATATGCAAACCATAAATAACAACAATATGCAGATTCGGGGGTGGAAGGACTGGGAACGTGAAAGTTGGGACGAAGAGACCGTGAATGGTACTGCTCTGCTTATTAAAGACTAGACATGTTTGATTTTTTGAGAGTTGAATGAACTGAGCATTTACACAACTGTTCAGGTCCTAAAAGATTCCGCCTAACTCATGAGACATCCTTCGTGAGACAACACACAAGTTTCTGGACAAGAACGCCAATAACATTCTACATTGTAAGATCTTAACTATCTTAAATTTTGTATGGTTTTATTCTTGACTATTGCTTATAATGGCTGCTTGTTGAATCCTGCAGGCATGCTTCTTTAACCAGTTCTTTCGGTCTGTTCAAAAGGCAGATTATTTGGCCATGAGAAATGGATTCATCTCTGTGAGTTTAGCAACTGTAGTAGTGATGTTAACATGAAAACTCACACTTATGGCAAATGATTTATTTCTTGCAGGTTCATCTAGCACCTGGAAGTAAATTTAACTTTCAAAAATATATCAAAAGATCGTTAGAAGATGACTTCAAAGTAGTTGTTGGAATCAGGTAAACTTTTGTCCTGTTTTTGGAGTAAGTAATAATTATACTCTCTATGTTTCCTCTCTTCTTCTTTTTTGCTTTTCTGGTCTGACAACTTTGAACCCAAAATCTCCATCCTCCTGGCAGTCCACTATTATGGGCTTCTGTGGTTATCTTTCTACTTTTTAATGTTCACGGTTAGTCTTCTTTTCACTGTGTTTTGATTAATTTTGGTTGTAGGCTAGAGCCTTTAGTTCATCTTCTTTGCACTTTTCAGGATGGCATGTCTCTTTCTGGTATTCAATACTTCCCCTAATTGTAAGAATTCTGTGATGGAAAAGGCTCGTTGTTGGATCTACTTGTTGACTATTGAAACAGCAAAATGTTTTAACTGTTGGTTCATTTGCAGGTAATATTAGCAGTTGGCACAAAGCTTCAAGGAATTATAACAAAAATGGCAGTAGAAATTCAACAGAAACACGCAGTAGTCCAAGGGATACCACTTGTGCAAGTCTCTGATAAACATTTTTGGTTTAGTTGGCCTGAGTTAGTTCTTTATCTCATCCATTTTGTCCTGTTTCAGGTATTGAGCTTCTTCTTTTAGATAGTTGTGAAGTATTTCATTTTTCTTAGGACATGCTTCTCTTTGAGGTTTCTTGTCATAACAAGCTTCTTTCACATGCCCAGAATGCATTCGAACTGACTTACTTCTTCTGGATATGGGTAATTCCCTGCTCTTCATTTCTCATTTCCGTCATTTATATGTTTAACAAAGAAGTCACTTTTAACTTCTCCCTTTCCTGATGCAGTATGAGTTTGGGTTGAAATCATGTTTTCATGAGGATTTTGTTGTTACAATCATGAGAGTAACCCTTGGGTAAGTTATTACAACTTTGTGTTCTTTCTTTTCTCCTACAACACCAATCTAATGATAGTTGTTTTGACAAACTAGACATGGTATTAATATTTTCTTAGGTTAGGAGCTCAAATTCTGTGCAGCTACATCACACTTCCACTCTATGCACTTGTAACACAGGTGACTTCATAATCTGCTACCATTTTTGTAAAGGATAGATTTTTTTTTTCATTCAAAAGTTGTGATTAATTCTGGGAGTTTTCAGATGGGAACAACAATGAAGCGATCAGTGTTTGATGAACAAACTTCAAAAGCATTAAGACAGTGGCAAAATAAAGCCAAGAAAAAGGATCACTCTTCCCATACAAAGACTCTGGGTAGTCCAACTGACTCTCCTATGGCATCTCCTGCACAAAACGGTTCTCATGCTAACCACGCTAATCATGCTCACAGTCACAGCACGTCTGACCTTGAAGCATACTCATCAAACCCTGCACAAACAGCAAACATCATGGCCACTATTGATCTTGATCATGAAAAGTCTAATGAGCCATCTGTCCAACGTGATCTACTGAGCTAACCATTCTACCCGTGTCATTATGCAATTTTTGCTGTTATCTCGTTACTGTTTTTATTGTTTTACTGACCCTTGTAAATCTGAAGAAGACTAGAGTAAGTTCTTCTATACTTGGCTGCGATTGATTGGCGTCTCAATAAACCTGATAGGTGAAGCAGGAGAAGGAAAAAAATCAACCACACTTTGTGTTGTTCAGTTATGATGGAAGACAGGCTGATTTTGACATGTATTTAGCTTTAACAATATTTCAGCGTTCTGTATACTATGTTTACCTAAGTTTCTAGTTAATGATTTTGTTTTAAGACAGCAAAGGTTCAACTCTGTTCAAATTCAACAACAACATTTGATAATATGTGGAGTGTTACGAACTCAGTAAAAAGAGGAGCAAAAGATAAATTTTATTACTGATAATGCCCACTTCGAGGAGGACAACTCTCCGGAATAAGATATACCTAAACAAATTGTCTACCGAAAACAAAGCTATCCTGGAAGAGTTCTAGGTGTTATTTACGTAACTAAAATACGATAAAAGATGGAATTGTGCTCCTAATGGAATTGTACTCCTGATATTAAGCTAACTAACTGGATATAACTTCGAGACCTATTCTTCTGCTAACAAACTCATCCACAGAGTTATCTACGACAAACAAATTCATAAACTGATCATCCAATACTAGATTTTCCTCAATGTCACATGCTTTACGATGTTTTCGTGCATACACTCTCAGAGATTGTGGAGTTGTATAAGTGCTTCCGCCCTCGAAATGCGATTTGTCCTCAAGGCGAAAAGATGGAAATTGGCCTGCAAGTAAATCATAATTCTCCCAGGAAACCTCCTCTAATGGTCTGCCCTTCCATTCAATTAGCAACTCCAATGTAGGTAGTCCACCTTCACGTACCCAAAGATGTGAAAGAACCTATGTTGTATATAAAAGGAGCTCACCTTCCTGAGTCATCGGTAGTGGAGGGGGAGATGAGGGTAGCTAACCATGCGTCCGTCTTAAGAGAGAAACATGAAAAACCGGATGCACCTGACAGTCAAAAGGTAGTGCAACTTCATAAGTTACTTTTCCAATTTTTCGAATTATTTTGTATGGCCTAAAACACTTAGGGGAAAGCTTCTCAAATTTTCTTTTTGCCAATGACTTCTGACCTCTGAAGCACGGACACGGCAAAATGTTGCCGTGTCCGACACGGATACGCGTTGGACACGCGGTGGACACGTGTCCGTATAAATTAATATATTTTTTCGGCTCGGATACGGCTTGGGGACGGCGTGGATATGGCTCATCTGAACATGGCTCATAATTTTTTTTATCATTTATTCAAAAAGATCTGTAGTCGCCATCTTCCTTCTAAGAACTTCTCATATTCCGCCGTCTTCCTTCTAAGAATTTCTCATATTTCTTGTTCTTCTGTGCCTTCGATTTTTGCCATCACTACCAAGCATTTGAGTATCGCCTGTCGCTCTTCATTATTTTCCACCAGACGTCGACCTCGACCTGTTACCGAAGCATCGCCAATCGCTAGTCTCCACTCGGTATTTCCGTTCATCCATGTTTTCTTTCCAGTTTGCATTCATCTGTGTTTTTGGGTTTTAAGCTTTTACACGGTAGTTTACCAAGATAAATCAATAGCAGATAGCGTGTGGAATGATAGCAAATAGCGTCTTTTACACGGCTTGTAGCATGTGGTTAGCAGATAGCGTCTTTTAAAAAATAACTGTTCAAAAAGTAAATCACTGTTCAAAAAGTAAGCAGATAGCGTCTTTTACACGGCTTGGGAATTGTCGTTGGCATCATTGACTGTTCAAAAATCACTATTCAAAAAGTAAACTAGGGTGAGTCCTCGAAGTCATGTCCAAACCAAATTATACCTGAAACTTTTTGATATAAAATAGTCATTGTATTTGCCATTACAAGGCACGTAGCAGGAAGCAAATGCCAAACTTATTAGCATGTTTGGCCTTGATAGGCAAAGTGATCAGATCATGACAAAGAATAAAAAGTTTCAAAGTCAAGAAGTCATCAACTACACTGTGTGAATTAGATGGATTTACTAATTTGTACATGACAATTTTGTTGCCTTCTTTAGGGGCAGATTTAGATTACACAATTTTTGAACATTGTTAGTGTTTAATTTCTTGATTAAATAAGCTGACTTTTTTGAAAAAATAATTTGCCCAGCGTTTGAAATTCTGCTTTTGTCTAATTAAGATATAAGCTCTTGCTTTCTTCATTGATACAAAAAGACTTTGTTGTTTCTTTTTTTTTTTGGAATTTACACTTTGTTGTTTCTTGATATTCTTTACTTGTTTGTTAATATAATTTGGTATCTTAATTAGGTATTTCAATCCACTAT
>JAOSBP010000002.1:41736-92363 GCA_027563825.1 Erythroxylum mucronatum | reverse complement strand
GCGGTCCTCACATCCATTTGATTGAGTTCCAAGTCAAAATGAGCAACTATAGCCATAATGATTCGTAATGAATCTTTGTAGAAATTGGTGAGAATGTTTTTTTGAAATCAATCCCTTCTTTCTGGCTATAGCTTTTAGCTACAAGTCTGGCTTTATACATTTTTACTTGTCCACTTGAGTTATGTTTGATTTTGTAAACCTATTTGCACCTAATAGGTTTACAACATTTGGGTAGTTCAACCAACTCCCAAACTCCATTTTATGACATAAAACTCAACTCATCTTCCATTGCATTCATCCATAACGCAGATTGAGGACTGTTCACGGCTTCTTGAAAACTGACTGGTTCAGTATTATTTCCTACATCAAACTCATATTCCTGCAAATAGACAATATAGTCATCAGGAATGGTAGGTCTACGTGTTCTTTGTGATCTCTTGACAACAACTTCATTATCCCCAATATCAATGACTTTCTCCCTATAACCACACCAGCCATTACAAGGCATACCCACAAATAAATACTAGGAAGGTTATCCGATCAAATCTCCTTTAAAGAATCAGATTCTCTCTAACAGACCTTGGGAGATAATCATTAATAAACACAAGACAAATTTTCCTTTTCTTCTTTCTTTTTTTTGCTTGATTTAGAATTGCTATAGTTTTCTTTCTCTTGTATTATAACTTGTGGGGTTTCAGTATGTTATCTTGAGGGGCTATCCAGGAGAATATACTTGGCCCAAATCAATATAGTCAAGAAGATCTTCAAGTTCCTGCCTGAAAGTTAGAATCTTTTGCTTTAGCCTTTGTTTGGATCCTTAATTGCACAAGGGAAAGGAAAGGAAATATTGAGGGGAAAAGAAGAGAAAAGAACGAAAGAGAAATGTGATTTCCTTTCTCTTGTTTGTTTTCTTAATTTATCAAAGGAGGGAATTGAATGGAAGAGAATTTTGTAAGACCTTTATGCCCTTGATTATAGAACTTGTTTATCTTTACTTGTTAGATTTAATAAGGATATAATGGTAATTTACTTATAGTAAGGTTATCTTGTCTTCCATTTCCCCTCCTTTCCCACCAATTTGGTGGGAAATATTTTTAGACCAAATTTCTCTCCTATTCCCCTCCATTCTTTCCCTTTCCCTTTGCTTAATTTTATCCAAACAATGGAAACCAAGAGAAATGCAATTTCCTTCCTTTCTTTTCCCTTGCTTTTCTTCCATCCAAACAAAGGCTTAGTGGTGAAATCGGAGCTTCAATCTCCCAGCGACCAAACTTTTTCTCTTAGCAAGCTACTATAGTTTAATGTTTGAATTGGGCTTTAATCAACAACGCCTTCGATGAACATAAGTGGTGTTATCATCTATAAATCGCGTGTTTTCTATGACTTGAAGAGCTCCAAAAAAAACTTCATTTTTTATAGCGTCATGAAGACCTGAATTCGAAAATATTCAGATCAAGTCAAGTCGGATTGGGTCGGTTCAAATCGAGTTGGATCTAATTGGGTTGGGCCGAATCAAGTAAATTTTAGTCTAACTGAACTTCTAATTTGTTGGATTGAACTTGGAACAGCAAGGAATTGGAGCGAGCCTTTTCTAAGCGATGGGCTTGATCACTTTCGGATCTGCTCAACTTGAGCCTAATCAAGTCGGGTGGAATCAGATCCAAGTGAATCTGGTCGGGTTAAGTGGTATTTCTGTCAAATATGTTTCTGCTCTCAGTCTCTCTCCGTTTCTCTGGCAGACAAAAGAGAAGACGAAGAGGAAGATGAACTAGAAGACTCTGTTACTGCGCTGTGGTGCTGTTCTTTGAGAATACGATGGACTTCCGATTTGGCTGCTTCATCATTTCGTCTCCAACTTTAATTTTCTTTCGATCTTTCTTTTCGTCCAAATCTCATGTTCATTTGATACAATACAAGCTCATTCAAATTGTTATCTCCCTCAACTTCTTCGTGCTCAATATGGAAGGCAGTTGAATGGATGCCCTACCAACTCCTTGGCCATCTCCCCGTTCACATGCTAAGAAGTCCGCTAATCACACTCACAGAACCTCTACAATTCACGGACAGTAAACGTCATGCCCACTGTTGATCTTCATTATCAAAGCTCTAGAGAGTTATACACCCAACGTGATCCACCAAGCTAATCATTTCACCTTTGTCATTACGAATCTTTTCGTTACTTTTCGTAAATTTGAAGAAGTTTATCCATAGCTTCCGTTGATCAGCAAGCTGAGTGTAAGTATACATATATAATAGATCGATGACGGTGACTAGTGAAGCGAAGAAGAAAAACCTCAAGAAGACTTGATGTAATGATTTGGACATGTATTTAACTCTACCAAGGTACGTTCATGTTCTGTATGCAAAGAGTGAGTTAAGTTCGTGGTCTATGATTTTGTGCGAGGACGGTTACGGATTCAACTTTGTGCATGTTTGCTTTAGACCATATGAATGTTGTTCGGTTTCTTTCCTTCTCCTGCTTTCGTCTAAACAGATTTCCTGGAAATCGTCTCCGGAGAGTATTCTTGATGGGAAGTTCCAATTCCAGATCATAAAATTACAGAAAAACCAGATAAAAGTACCGCCTGGTGGAAATTAAAGTTGGCTCCTCAAGTTTTAACCTAAAGTTGACAAAATTCTTATCCTAAAGCCCCCCCTTTTTTATATCTCATCAATGTAGTCAAGAAGATCTTCAACTTCCTGCCTCAAGGTTACAATCTTCTGCTGCAGTGGTGCAACCCGGGCCTCGATGTCCCGGCCAGCGAACTTCCTCTCGTAACAATCTACTACAGTTGAGTGTTTGGCCATCAGCCTCTCTTGCAGCTCTCTCTCCTTCGCCAGTAATTCCTCCACCTGTTCAAACAGAATATCCATATGAAAATGATATTTGCAGATGTGGGACAATCTGTGAAACTAAATTGCAAATGAACCTTTTGCAATATATGAGCAGCTTGAGGAGAAGATTGCAAGAATGAGATCAATGGCTTCAGCTCCTTTGAGTGCTCTTTTAACAAATTGTCTGCAGTCTTGCGAGCCGTTTTACAAGCTTGAACATCTCCTGTCCTAGAAAGATCACGTAGTGAAGCTTCTAACTTTTCATGTATTGTCAAGCATTGGTTGATCATACTTTCAATCTGCTGAATTGTAGCTCTTACCTGAAATTTCAATGACATTATATTCAATATGTAGAGATTTGCCAAGTTTCATGTGATTATACATGTAAAACTAAAATTGTTCCTCAAACTTACTTCATCCCACTGCAGCTTTGCTAAATAAGAAGGGGAAGACTTGGAGATTGAAAGGTCCACATGCATGTACACGATGCAAGCAACGAAGAGGGAAAAAAATCCAAAGATCAACATGAACGGTTCCCTGAGCATTGAGAGTTTATTGAATTTATAATAGACCTGCAAGATAAGTAAAGGTTACTAAAGAACAGAACATCCATGAAATCACTCAACTACATCTTTGATCATTGGAATGACCAAAAAGAAGTATTTTCTTGGCAGAAGCCCTAAGAATCATTCAAGGAATTTTTATTCACTTCATCTCAATGTTCAATTTATACAACATATTTTTTTCCACTCAACTATTTATATTCTTACTTCTCCAAAAAGTTCACAACTTTTGGTCAGATATGTTTGCTAAATTTTTGCGGATGGATCGATAACCTCTGTATATCAAAGCTGAGACTCTAACATGGTTAGAAATTTAGGCAGTACATTTACGAGACTACCTGGAAATACTGATTGTGCTCTGGCACAACATTGCTCTTCTCCAGCACAACAACTGGTCTACCAACAACGTCTAAGTGTGAAACCTTGGTCTGCATTTAACCATTCTCTAAGTCATATTAAGTATATATACATCCAATTAAAACGATAAAAAATGAATGTCCAATTAAACTACATTAAACAAAAACAAAGTTATGATTATAAAAGAAGGGAGCAAGGGGCAGCATAAAGTCGTAGGCTGTTAATACCTCTTCCCCCTGCTTGACCGGGAACGGAGTCGAAACAGAGAAATCTTGAGAGCCTTCTGGCAAGACAACCTGCAAGAAAGAAAAACCAAAAGGCTGAGGAGAAAGTTTCTGTGCATGACACTAGACTGCAATCTAAGAGGCAAGATATATCCAGGCATATAGATCAGGCTAAACCCTGGTAAGGAAGCCACTAAAACCCTGGCAAGCAGACTGGACTGAAACCACTAAATAACCTATAGAGATCTAAAACAAAGAGAAACAGTATATCTCTAACCTTCACAGTTAAATTATCAATGACCAACTCATTAACTGGGGAGCCAAATGTAATGTTCAGGAAACGTTTTCCTTCTGATTGAAACAAAAAGTCCTGGAGTGGCAATCCATATCCAACGGTAAAGGCAGTTCTCCAACCACCAAACATGGGATACCTAGGTTCAATCAAAAGTTCTGTCTGCAATTGAAAAAATAGAATCAAGTCAAAATCAAAACTAATAAGTCAACAAATTTATGCTATCAAATCAAAGCATTAACCTTTTTGGAATCACCCCACACATGAGAAGTTGATATATTTCCAATTTCATCTCTGTAATAAATGGAATGGGCTCTTGGTGGCAATTTTGCAACAAGATGCCTAAAAGCTGAAGCACCTCGAATTTGGGGCCTTGCCTGGTACTCGAGCCTGAATGTTTTGAAGAAACTGGTATCAAACTTTGGTGTAGCCTTATTAACAGAAAAGAAACCAAAAACTCATTAAAATATAACAACTGACCTGGAAAATTCACCCTTACTTTTAGCACCACCATGGACAATATTATAATGCTCGGTGATCTGCACATTGCCCCAATGGGAAATTTCTATCTCTCGAACTACTTCGGGAGCAGTAGCAAAGGGATGTTTTGTTTCAAAATGGACAGCTATTGGTGTGTACGAGAAAGGGGCGAGGTTTTCATAAGGGCCATATTTGATTTCTAAGCCTTGAGCCTTTGTGTTTTCCAATTTTGTATATGATTCCAATATAGACTCGGGACGTTTAACAGTTAGTGACTGCGCCTTTACAGCATAGGGAGAGAGATAGTGTGCACTATCCTGGAACACTACCAGTTGAATATCAGCTTGAGTAATTTCCTGAGGAAATGGTCTCAAGGTATGTGTAAATACTGCTAAAACATCCAAATTCAGGATCTCCCCCTCACTCAGAGGCTTTGGTAACGATACAGAATAAAACCTCAATGCCGGAGGCATTCCTTCTGGATTGGCTACTTCAATAGGGAGGCCGGCACCAGAAGTTTTCGATTTCCCTTTTCCTTCTTTAGTAGTTGCAGCCAAATAAGCCAAATTATTTACTTGAAGCTCAGGAAAGGCAAGCAAAATCTCCGAAACCAAATCAGAACCACCATTTTCTACCTAGACATTAGTCAGATACCAAAAAAAGATCAGATATATGAAACAGATAACATTACAATCGTAGTTCTAGCTCACAGGAAACTACCTCTAATTGAATGCAATAACAAAATAAGATCCAAAACAGCGTATTCTAACTCAAGATCAACAGGAAAAGGGAAATGAATCAAGCACCTTTAACGTTGAAGTGATGCGAACAATATGTGATGTCAAATCAACCTGCAACAGGAAATAATGAGAAGAGTCAACAAACGCAAGAATCCGATGAACATTTGCAGAATCTAAAACACAGAAACAGTATGCATATATATACATAAAATCTATTTTCAAAAAAAAAAAAAAATATACATAAAATCTATGTGAAATAAAATTTTCCTTTCTTTCATCCAACAAACTTCAAAATATGATTAAAAAAAAGCACCGATATGTATATTGAAATCCACTGGCCCAAGTCAAGTTTCTTCCAAGCTCAAATCTTGAAGAAAAATCTGCTAACTTGACAGATCAAGAATGCATTTTTCCGTGTAGGTCTACGAGATGAGTACAAAGTGGAGAAGAGAAAGGAGATCGAAACTTACACGTCGATCGACCTTAAGAAGGATCAGATCGGAAAGTACAGGCGTTGTGAGCAGTGCAATAGCCAACGCTAGTGTAACCAACCTCATCTTCGCGGCACAGCCTCAATTTGGAGACTCTCGCTCACCGTTGCTATGCTTCAAGTGTCGTCATTCAGACACCGTCAATATCATCGCTCCCATTTAGGTGTTGAGACCAAATTGGGCCGAGTTCACCCCGGCCCAGGAGACGAAACGTTGCGTTTTCGTTGAAGGAAATCGCGGTGTCCAGCGGTTGGGGATTGGGGTACAGATTGGATAGAGGCAGGTAGTATTATTCAAACAAACAGCCAACCAACTCCAAGTTCGCCTGCGAACTAAAGTTGGGGTTTTTACTCTTTAGGGTTTCCAGGGAAAGTGAAGGAGATTCCTAGTGATTGTGGTGGAAAGATATGGAGACGTCTCTGAGATATGGACTTGACTCCAAAGCTCTGAGAATTCACGCCAAGGAGAAACTCCACATAGATTCTAGGACCCATTTTCAGGTCTGTTCTTGTCTTTTCTTTGGTTTTCACAAAAATCTCAATCTCCAATTTTCTAATCTTTGGTTTCTTTGGATTGTTCATTTTAAAAACCACAATTATATTTTGTTTTGAGTTCAAGCTCGGACATTGATTTGTTCAAATGTTCAACCTTTTCGTTAGGTTCATGGAGAGCTAGACACGAAAATTGGAGCCCCATCGTACTTTGGTGCGATGATTAGGCATTTCCATCCAGAAGTATGTCTCCTTCCTGCTTACTGTAGTATCATCCAAGCTCTTACATCTGCAAAACGTTGATTTTCTCTAACAAAAATGTGACAATCAATTGTAGTTATCGGCCAGTCTTGGTGTAGGGGTACATTACACAAGACATGAAAAGCTACATTATAGCATACGCGGAAAGAAGGCATTTCATGTGACTAATGATGGCTTGCTAAACTTCAACGTTAAGGGACGATACAATTTCGACAAAGAACTCAAGGAGGTCGGTACTTCTGGTTCTCTCTATCTGGTGAAAACTACTTAGCAGTGTAGTTTGTTTATGAAAATTGCAGCATCTATCATCCGACTGCCCGTTGATGTCTTTGCTTCCACTTTCTTCCACAGCCTTGTTTTATATTTTGCTGTTTTTTAGTCCTGTATTTTTGGGATATGAATCTGATCCATTAGCTTGTTTATGCATCTAACTGTTTTGGATACCCAACAGAGGAAGCCAAAAGGAGCTGCAGAGCTCTCTTGTAGTATACTTAATTTTCAGAAAAATCAGGATGTTAGGTTCAAAGTTGGATACGAAGTAATCGATAAGGTAAACTTCCCCTTCATCTTGAGACACTTAATTGCCTAGTGTTTCTCTCCATTCTGTGTTTAAATATTTTAAGGAGGTGAATTTTGTAACTTATGATTTCTAAATGCAATCATCTATCATGAAGAATATTCTTTTCCTGTGCTTTATGTGTTTTTTCTGTTTCATAATGCATTCTTCCATTTTTCCATCGTTGGTTCCTCTGGCTTATCAACTGATATTCTCTTCTTGAAAGTAACTGTTGTTGCTTGATACGCTTATACGCAGTCGTGATGTTCTGGGCAAGTTATATGGCACGATTTTGTCAAATATGCTTCGCTTCGTTTTGCTTTCTTAGCTAATCCAGAAGTTTGACATTGTAATTTTCCCTCAAATCATATAATTAACTTGCATTTGCAGTGTTATAAGCTATTTTTCTTCTCTCTATCCTTCAGGTGCCTTATTTTCAAATTAAGGAAAATAATTGGACTCTGAATGCAGACCTGAACGGTCGATGGAATGTGAGGTTTGACTTGTAAGGAAATGTACTAGAGATGTTCTTTTGAAGTTGAGGTTTGCAGCTGCAAAGTTCATGTTCTTTTTGTTTGAGTTGCACTCAGATGATACATATGACTTGGTCGTGAATACTATAAGATGTCTAATATGTACTGGGTTGCACTTCTTGTGTATACAAAATAAATCCTTGACTTCATTTTTCTCTTTTCATATGATTAATGAGCACGCATGCTTAATAATGGAGATGTCATTTTGCATCTGTGGCAACTTCTGCAGAGGAAGACCTTCTAAGTCAAACCTTTGAAAGTTGAGACAGAAGGACTTATTCTCTTGATATGATCATCATCATCATCATCATCTTGTGTTTGTAATGCAGGGAGGGAGGTGGTGTTCAGGTGACGACAACCATGCCATGAGTTTGGTTAATGTTTGGTGAGAGTTCTATTATGAAACGCGAATTATGTTTAGCTTAGGTTTTGAAGGGAATTTTTGGTCTCAAGTCAATTCATCCAACATTGTGCTCGCCTCCAACGGTCAATAATGGAACTTTGAATCACAAATGTTCTTTGCGTAATCCTAATCGTTAGGACTCTTCCTTCTGGACCTAGATTCACTTAATTTAGTAATTTCTTGGACGAGGATATTGTTGACACTTGGACGGACCATAGCAATCGACCAGAGCAGTCCAACGTCGCAAGTAAGCGTAAGATGCTTATATGTCCTACTGACAACTGGCATGCGGTACAAGTCGAGTCTAGTTCAGTCCGGTCCTAGTCCTAGTCCACATCATCTTCTTGGTGTTTATCTACCAGTCCACTTTGGGTCTTTCGGCGCAGCCATGTCTTGAGCCATGTTCATTGTTGTGTGGAAAACAAAACCTTTCGTAGTGGTGGATTGGGTTTATCCTTTTTTCTAATTTGGTTTGCCAGAGTCAACAAAAGTCTCCAACTTTCTCTCTCTTTTTTAAATAATTATTATATTTAATTTTTAAATTAAATTTGTAAATTATAGAGAGAGTTGAGTTGATGTCCAAGCGAAGCGCCAACAGATTCCTTTATTACCAATTTTAATATCAGGATTACATACCACATGATTAACTACACGTTACATACGCACCCAACACACACACACTCTCTCTCCCTTCGGACAAGACAACCAGACACGAGTCTTTGCTTTACCAATTTCCTTCACATGACTCGTCACTTCAGGTTCCTAACCGCCGTCAACTCCTCGGCGACCCCAGCTCACTCCACCAAGGATTCGTCGCCGCCGCCGCAGCAACCTGCTACTGTGGACTCCGACTTCGTGGTCATTCTGGCGGCCCTCCTCTGCGCTTTAATTTGCGTTCTAGGCCTCATCGCCGTCGCTCGCTGCGCCTGGCTCCGCCGCTTCTCCTCCAACGCCGCGTCTCGCGGCACTACAAATCCTCCTCCTCCTCCGCCTCCTTCGGCCGCCAACAAAGGCCTGAAAAAGAAGATCCTTCGTTCGCTCCCCAAACAAACTTTCTCGGCCGACTGGGCCGTCAGATTCTCCGACTGCGCCATTTGCTTGACAGAATTCAGCACCGGGGACGAAATCCGGGTGCTGCCTCAGTGCGGACACGGTTTCCACGTGAGCTGCATCGACACTTGGCTGGGATCTCACTCATCTTGCCCGTCCTGCCGCCAGATTCTGGTGGTGGCGCGGTGCCAGAAGTGCGGTGGATTGCCGACGGCGGCAAGTTCTAGCGGCGGAGCTGAAACTGAGGCGACACTAAAGGAGCGAGAAGATGATGGGAATAGGTTCTTGCCCTAGCTCTCCCATCTTTGATTGCTTGTCTCTTTCTTTAAGCCTCCATATATTAATTTCAGTAATTAGTTTATATATTTTCTGTAATTATATAATATAAGTTAAATGAGTATTTGTTGAGAGAGAAATCTAAAATTAGAAGAGCTGCTTGCTTGCTATTAGGATGGGAGGAAGTGTTTAGTTGATTAAGTTTAAATAATAAGATTTGAATTTTTGGTTCTTTCTCGTTGTTGGTTCTTAAAAACATTCTTCAAGTGTAAGAAGACAGCTCTGGTTGGTGCTATGCTGGGGTTAATTAATGCACTGTGTTCGTCGTTTGATGTTCTGTCTTATTTACCAAATGTAATGCCTTGTAATTACTAAGGTTAGGTTGTTGAGGAAGTCTTATTTAAGGTCAAATCACCTGTGCCCTTTGTTCTAACATCATCCAATCCGTCTGGTTGGATGTTGGTGGAACACGGGGGAAAGGGTGCAGAGGATTTGAAGCCAGGCACGTCACCTATGATTCCGTGTAAGAAAATGGCAATGGCTAGTGCCTAGAACAGGTTAAGTGTCATAATGGGTAAACGACTTTGGTTTGAATTTGATTAACAAAGGGATGGTTGGTTGTGTAGAGCATATCAGTACTAAATAAATAATTGAATGAGCCACAAGATATGATTGAAAATGGCACTAAACTTGTAAGTGAGACAAACCATTCTTTTTCTAAAAGATAGTAATTAGTTGTTTCGGTCCCGTCCACGACAAAAGCAAATCACGTTATTTGTTTATTGAAATTCCATTTTGTTTGCAACCGTTCAATTTTATTTTTAAAAGAAAAAGTGAAAAAAACTTTGGATTGGGTGGGGCAATCTCAAGTGGCGGGAATAATTAGTATGCTTTAATGACTAGTCATTAGTTAATTCATTTTATTTTATACTCGTTCCCACCAGAAACGTAAACCACTACTGTACGAAGCGGATGTGAGAAAAGAGAAAACTAAAAGGGCGGGACTTGAACCCGACGTGAATCGAACACGCAACCTTCTGATCTGGAGTCAGACGCGCTACCATTGCACCACGGATCCGCTTGTCTCGATTGCGTCTAATTCATAATGTGATTTATTAGCAATGGAATTGTGTAGAGTAGGAGTCATCTGCAAGAAGAAGAAAAGGGCTTTATTTTTCCACCAGAAAACTGTGTACACTTACATCTTGGAAACTTAGGTAACTGAATCAGGAAGATGAAGAACGAAAAGATTATGAGAAAATCATTGGATAGCTGCTGACGTATCTGAATTACAATCCTTCCCTTCTGGATTAAGTAAAGCAACCCAAGAGTTTCAGCTGGATGAACCATTGCAGATCCAACGGGATTGTGATCTATAAGCTCCTTGGAATAAAGAGCAAGCCAGCTTACATCAGACTACTATGGCGTCTGATGCTCAGGGACAATCCCATGGGATGGGAAGTTGGTTGTGGTGTCGTGTGGCATATCCTTCTCTATGTTTGTTGTCTGCCGTGAAATCTGTGGACTCTTGCAAGTTGTCATCCGAATCTCCTCCAGCAGCCACTGACACGTAATCCTCATCTTCCCTGCGTAAGCTTTCTTCGTCCCAATGTTCATGTTTGACACGAGGCTCTGCTGTACAAAACATGCTACCGAAGTTGGGGGAAAAGCATGCTTCGCATGATTCCTTTGTCAGGGAGCTTTCCATGAATACTACCGAAAAGGATCACAAGAGGATCCATAAGAGGCATGCTTTGGTTCGTCATGCTTCCCCGGCGAGATACAACAGTAAGAGGACTTTGTCCACTCACAGGTTTCGCAACCCCTTCAGGTCCATATAACCTGATTTTGTCCTTTTCACCGGTTGGTTCCTCTCCAACGGCAAGTTCTTTTGTTCCTTAACTATTGGATATATCAATCTGTTTGATTCAGTGAACGACGAGGTTTGCTCTATGTTCCGGTCCTTACTGTTCAAAACCGTTCGCAAAGTTCGGTTGCAGTAGGACCTGACCAAATATCAGACTACCTGATCAAAAACGTCACTTAAGAGTCTACTTACACTGTTCTCGCCACTATCCCTGGAACATGCAAAAGTTGCTCGCCTTCATAACTCAGAAAATACATTTCCCAATTCATCTTTATGGGTTTGTACTCCATTTCCCGTCGACTCGGTGTCCTGTCCTGGGATTCTTTGATGTCGGGCTACTGTTTCCAATGTCCGAAAAGGTTTAATGGACTTGCATAAAAATTTGATCTTCGGTTTTGCTTTTGGATATGCATATCAAGTGTGATGCAGTGAGTTTGGTTTTGAAACAATTCCTTTTTTGAAATGACGGGGTTCACATTTCAATACAGTCCTAGGATTATAGGAACTCCGGGAAAAAAAGACAGTTTCTTTTTATCACATGAGAGCTTACAATTGAAATGCTCACTGAATTAAGAATCTTATTGGCACGAAATCTACATACAAATCGTTGATCCAAAAACATTCCCCAAGACCTGAATGTTGAGGCATTTTCTAATCCTCCAAGAAGCTGGGAAGAGTGGTAAAGAGTCTCTTTACCTACTTGGTAAACTTAACATCAGGATTTCTCATGGGTTTGAGCCACAAGTCAGCCATTATTCGCGAGGAAATGCTCCACAACAGGTCCGGTCCCTTTACAAGAACATGTTTTCCCTTCTTTGTTGCTTTTCCCAGTCCATAAGCAACCAGCCACTGCATTGCTGTAAGCCTTTGTCTCTCGCCATCCCACATATTCCTTTTCCCTCCTGACCTTACCTTCAAACCTCCGACATGCAAGCTTGTCACTTTAAACCTCTTCTCGTCATCGTACTTGTCCTCTTTGATGCCAGCAGGTTTTGCGTGAATAAGTGCTACCATAGGACCACCAACTGCCTCATAACGCCTCAAGGGGTCACGTAGCTGGATAGCTACCGCTACAGTGAGTGTTGCCACACCGTCTGAAGTAGCCAAGCTATGTTTTTTAATCCAATCCTCGAGCGGAATTGCAGTGGACAGAGGATGATTACGTTCTGTTTCAATAATCAATGGCGAAACATCAAAGGGAGCTTCTTCCTCTACCATCTCTGCCTGAATTTTTAAAGCTTCCACGGCCATTACTTCAATCTTCTGCATTGAGAATGCCAAAATTTCCTCTGCTGTTAATGGATTTTCATTCACGTTCCAGATCCCAGTTGAAATCCTGTCTTTCCTGCCTGCATTCATCGCAGTTGCCATCGTTTTAACTGTAGAAATAGTTCGAGCAGCACTTGAGCTAGCACCTTCTTTGTTCCTTCCCTGGATGATAGCAGAAGCTATACCTTCAAAAGCTATTTGTTCTGCAGTCTTCCCGATTAGTTCATCGATAGGCATAATGGACAGGATTTGAGAGCTGAGTTCCTCGAAACCAAAGGCTGCCATTCTCTGAAATTGTTCAAACCCGCTTATGGGTGTTTGGGATGAAATAGCAACTGGTTTTGATAACTGCATTGCTAATTTTGGTGTCTCTTTTCTTGCAACATTGGTGTCCAGAGGATTGGCAGCAGCTAAATACCCTCCATCCCGTGTTTGCACTACACAGCCCAAGCTTTTTCCAAGATCAGAGAGATACACTTTGGACTCTGCCTCTCTTTCATCATCATCTGCCTCTAGTTGCAGATATGGAATTTCAGTGTGATTGAATTTGAATGCGTCGGCTTCTTCTTCCTCCTCAAGCATCTGGAGAAATTCTTTTGTTACGGTTTCTTCCTCCGCATCTAGTCTCTCAGTTTCATCCTCTGTTTTCACTATTTTCTCTTCGCCCATCATAAACTCGAGGGCTTTTATCTGCTGAGCGATAGAATCAAGCTCAGTCAATCTTGTTAGATGAACCTGATCATGAACTATCTCCTTAACAACCTCGCTTGAAGTTGATTTCTCTCCTCCAATTGTTTCTTCAGATTTTGCATCTTTGGCCTCTTCTTTATCCTGAATCTCAATTCCTTTATCTACAACCTCAAAGTCCGGAAGATCAAGATCTTCAACTTTTGGCTCTAGGTCTGCTGATTTCTGGGAAGAAGATGCTGGAGCAGGAGCCGGGGCTGGATCGTCAAGATTCAAGTCATCAATTCCTTGAAGTTCTGCAGCTGGTTTTGTCTGTGAAGGTGTCCAAGCTTCAGCCCTACTTGTCATTCTAGGACTAGCAACACTGAACGATGTTTTTGTCTGTTTACGACCAAAATTTCCTGTTTTACTTGACTTGAATCCTTCAGCTTGATTGTAGATGTCAATCCCTCCATCTTCCATAATCTGAAACCCCAACTTGAGAACCAGTTCTCCTCCTTTGGCTTTCCCTGACAAATCGAAACTAGTGTCCCACTGCCTGACCCTAGTACCTTCAAGGCTTTTCTCTCTAGATTCCTGAATTAGTTCACTCAAGTCCACAGAACTTCTTCCAAATTCAATCTCTTGAGCGTCAACTGCAAACATGTAAATCCAAAAGGGCCTCGGCTCAAATTTCAGCTGTTTTTCCAGTCCTGGAGCGCAGTACACATGACACCTAAAGAACAGAACCTCCTCGAAATCCGCAGCTCCCTGTGAGACCCTTGCAGGCATGGTGTGAACAGCACCTTCTCTCGTTTCCTTCTTCCTGACACAAACAGAAAGGCGAAGACCATTCATGGAAGCTGGAAGGCCTTGCGCAGCCACAACTTCGACCGAGAACAAGCAGCTCAGCTTCTGCATCCCAATGTGCGAAAGAGCTCTCATAGGCTTCCATTTCCATATGCCTTTCTTCTCACCGGAACTTGTTTTCTCGTCCAGCTTCCTGATGACAGATTGATTGGACACTTTGGTAGGGTTCTTGCTGTCCTCCTCATCATCGTCAGGCTTTGGGCGAGAACGCCATGGTGACAAGGACAAACGTCTCGCGAAGCGAGGCTTTGAAGATGACTTCTCAGGAACTTTGGTGATCTCATCTGCAGTAGTTCTAGGAAGTGCAAGGGAGGCAGTTCTCCGGGGGGTTGTTGAAGTGTTAGTTTGGTAGAGTGATTGGCTGAGTGCTTCGAGTTCTTCCAATAGCTGAGCGTTAGAATCTCTCCTTCCAGAGTATTCTGCAGCCATAGTTATGGAGAAAGGTGTGGTTATAACCCTGGGGGTTGGTTTGGTTTGGTTGAAGCCTCAGACCAAGCAACGAAGAAGATAAGGAAGAGACAAAAGTGTGAGAACTGGAGATGTTGTGAGGTGGAGAAACTGCCATGAGTGATGATTTAATGGTGGTTATCAAATATGTGTACGAAAATGTGTGAAGGATAATACAAGTTCGTGTCATGAAAGTGATAGCTGGTCCGATCCCATTCATTACTCACAGATTTATGTATATATGTCTATGTCATCGTCGTCGTCATCATCAAGACTTGTTCTTCCTCAAAAAGTCCCTGAGAACAAGGAGGGACCGGACAATTCCATTAGGTTGAGGCGAGAAATACGCAGGCAGTGTCATTATTATATACACACACACATATATATATATACGTGTTAGTTATCTATCTATCTATTTCTACCTCCATAACCGTCACGTCAAAGAGATAGAATTTAGAAATGGAGCAGCAACAAGGCAACAAAGAGCAAGCGAGTATAAGAAGGAATGAAGAATCGGAATCCAGAGAAGGTGGGCTGCCATTGGAGACCAGCCCTTACCTACAGTACACGGATTTGGAGGACTACAAAAGCAATGCTTATGGCACCCAGGGACACCTCCAAGTCAAGCGTGATCAAGGTGGTGGAGCCACCGAAGGTCCCACACTTTCCGGCGATGCTGCCAAAACCGTTTCCGGAGACACCGCTTGATTACAGTTACCATTCCTTCCATTAATGCCATGGAGGACCTTAAGATTATGCTTTTTAATTAATTGTGTTACTTTTCTTAAAAATTGTAATAAAATTCATTTTATTACTTACAACTTTTAATAAAAATTATATATATATCCGACGTTTTTTATAAATATTAAACTCTAGGAGATAATGAGGATCCAATTACTCTGGCTGGGCTGGCGTCAAAATAGGCCCAACAATTTGTATCCTTCTGCTCCCGGTGAAATGGGAATTCAAAGCCCTAACTCTGCAAAAGGATTTGATCGAACGGAATCGAGTTGTGGAAGGAGAAACTGAGCGAAGAAGAGAAAAATGGCGTGGATGAAGGGAGAGGCGTTGGTGACGAAGCTGGCAGCTGTGGCCAAGTACGGTGTGCTTCCGGGAGCTATGGTGGCTGCTCTCGTCTACTCTCCGCCTGATTATGCTTCTTCTTCTAAAAACCATCAATCTTCCAAATAAAATTCTTCCTTCAGGTTCCTTTTCTTTTCTTGCGGAATATTACTTCTGAAATTATTGGGTTTTTTACGTTGAAATACCAGTGTCATGTTCGTTGGTTATAGAAGGCGGATCGGGATTTCTGAAATCATGGATTTTGGATTTTACTTTATTTTTTCCTTCATTTTCAGTTGCTCATTATTGGATTTCATGTGATTTATGCTTGATTTTTTCTTTAATTACTGGGTCTTGTTGGTTTTTTGAATTTGAAATTGGGTACTGTTTGGTTCCCTGATATTTCTAATTCGATAAGTCTATTTGTACAACACAAGGCCATCCTTGTTGATGATGACGGGGTTCGTGTTTGTGCCAGCGACAACTCACTATATATGTACAATACTGTAACCTTTATCAACTAATTGTGTTCTACAATTATCTGATAGTGGTAATTCATGTCTTTCATGGTTTTAGTCCTATAGAAAGGATCAATAATGCATTCTGACAGTTTCTTGATCTATAAAAAAGAAGAAGATAGATTTGTTCCACAAGTTATACCGCACACTTCTTCACTATCTGTGTTATAATTGAGAGTAATGCCTCAAAATATGCCTAATTTTTGTTTGTAGTTTTGGTACAGGAGCATCTTCCATGCAAGGGTTGGCCTGCAAGTGAATGTTTTGGCTACTCTATTTGGGCATGTAATAATCCTCTGGTAGAATCCTAATAAAATGTTGGATTCTCTTGTTAGCAGGTTTTTGTTATTGAATTGTTACTTTGTTTTGGAGAAATTTGAGTTGTGAAATGTTCTTCATGGAGATCTTCAGCAGTGAACAGTTTCTAACTAGTGAATCCGTCTTTACAAAACTATTCATGGCCTAGAGTGCTTCTCGTGGCCTTTTGTGTTGTTCTGTTGTGATTCTACTTTTTTAAGTTTATGTTTCATTAATTGAAATAATTACAGCTTTGTTGCTTCTTCTTTATATTTTGCACATCAATTTTAGCTTCTAAATCTTAAAGCTCTTGTAAATCTTTAAAGTACATAATCCGAAGGGCGAACATGCCATAGTTGGTGTATATAGACTAAGTACGTATATAGATGATCCAAAGTAGGGAGCATCAGTAGTCCTTAAGACATTTAACCATCTTATGACCCAAATTCTTCATTACCACCTAAGAGGCTGATCTAACATTGTCAAAAAGCCTGAAAGCATTTGTAAACTGTATTGTCTGCAACAGTAGTACAGCTGCTGATATGTTGCCCAAAACATCAAAATCCATCTCAATGGAAAAAGGAGATTGGTATGAATTTGGCTGAATCTTGTCCAAGTTGGGATCAGGTTTGGAAATGATAAAAGTTTGCCTCTGTATTACACTGTTTCAAAATAGCAGTCGATCGCTTCATCAAATAGCAATCTTCAGTGAAAGTAGAGACGATGTTGGGGAGCTGTTGTTGGCAATCGCATCCATGGTTTTGAGGTCATTTTCATGGTTATTAGGAGCCGGAAAAGGGTTTTGGAGGCTCTCTAATGGAGTATGAGATTGACAGTCTACTAATTTAAGTAGTGGAGGCAAGTAATATTTGGAATTGCATGCAAGGTGAAGAAGCAGATAATCCTAGAAAATGTTTTTCCCTTGAAGAAATACAGTTTTCTTCTCTCCATTCTTGTGAAATATACTGCAAATGACCCATCCCTCCTGCATCGTAAACATTTAATATTACATGTTCTGTAACTATTATCAGATCCTAGAGAGGCAATCAATCAGTTGTAGCTATTTTCAACCCACGAAAATTCCCACTGAAAACGTTACAAGCTAGGTAAAATGTTATGAGCTCTTCATCTTTGGGTTTAATCGAGACCAGGAGGCAAACCTGTCTCCTTTGTGTTTTCACCTGCTAGTTCAGGAAGAAGGTCTTCCATTGTCAACATTTTAATATGGCGAGGACAGGCAAGTGCTTTAAAAAGAGTTGGAAGAGGGTATCTAGAGGTTTAAAGGGGATGAATGTATTTGATGAATTGCAGAGATTTATGTGTGCAATATGATCAGGTGATGACTCGAAGAACTCACCCAAGTAAAAGATAACAACAGAACAGATGAATTGCTTGTCATAACATCAGAGGCCTATATCCTGTGTTTTGGATTGGATCATTTTATCTATTGTCTCAGTAGAAACCAGAGGGGAAGGAACATTCAAGGTCACGGCATATTGCGTTATGTTACGTTATATCAACCGTATCATGAGGACTTCTGAGGATATGAATGCTTAGACTCAAAGCCGTTTGTGCAAAACCATTCTTGAAGAGACAGTGTAGTATTCAGGAAAAACAGCACAATCCAACAACTTTACGTTAAAGTAATATCTGAATCACAAACTATATAAACCCGATTTCTCCCACCCTTTATCTCCATCCTCCTTACTTCATAATTCTTTCATCCTATATATATATATATATAAAATGGCTCCTTCCTCCTTTTCAATGCTCTTCCTCATTGCTTTCTCTGTGTTTATCTTTGCCAATTCTGCTATGGCTCGTGATTTCTCAATCGTGGGGTACACCCCAGATGATTTGAAATCCACGGACAGGCTCATCGATCTGTTCGAATCTTGGATGGAAAAACACGGGAAAATTTATAAGAGCATCGAAGAGAAGTTGCATAGGTTTGAGATTTTCAAGGATAATCTTTTCCACATTGACGAGACTAACAAGAAGGTGACCAACTATTGGCTTAGCCTGAACGAGTTTGCAGATTTGAGCCACGAAGAGTTCAAGAAGACGTACCTGGGATTGAAGGTTGACTTGTCTAAAAGAAGGGAGTGCCCTGAGCAGTTCGCTTACAAAGATGTCATTGATATTCCAAAGTCCGTGGATTGGAGACAGAAAGGCGCAGTGACTCCTGTCAAAAACCAAGGATCATGCGGTAATCAAGTTCCTATATATACACAATGCTCTCTTCCTTCCATGAAATCTTTCTGTTGAAAAGTGGCAACAACTAAGTGCAAGTATATATATACAGGTAGTTGCTGGGCATTTTCGACAGTGGCAGCAGTGGAGGGCATAAATCAGATTGTAACTGGAAACTTAACATCACTATCTGAGCAAGAGTTGGTCGACTGTGACACTACCTACGACAGTGGCTGCAATGGAGGACTTATGGATTACGCTTTTGCTTTCATTGTCTCCAATGGCGGACTTCATAAGGAAGAGGATTATCCATATATCATGGAGGAGGGCACTTGCGAAATGAGAAAGGTAAAAAACTAAATAGTTGGTGTTACCGAGTTTCGGTTTTAGTTAAAACATGACGTGAACAAACCTGCATGTCTTTTTGATACTTCTTTTCAGGAAGAATCTGATGTAGTAACCATTAGTGGATACCATGATGTGCCTCAGAACAATGAACAAAGCCTGTTGCAGGCACTTGCGAATCAGCCTCTTAGCGTAGCTATTGAGGCTTCTGGAAGAGACTTCCAGTTCTATAGTGGGGTAAGTTATAGATGTAGTTACAGCACTTAAAATTTTTGGCAATGAGCAACAGAACACTGAACTGTCATGTTGTTGCAGGGTGTTTTTGATGGTCACTGTGGGACTATGTTAAATCATGGAGTGGCAGCCGTTGGATATGGATCAACCAAGGGTCTAGATTACATCATTGTTAAGAATTCCTGGGGACCCAAGTGGGGAGAAAAGGGTTACGTCAGGATGAAGAGGAACACTGGCAAGCCTGAAGGTCTATGTGGAATCAACAAAATGGCTTCTTTCCCAACCAAAACTAATTGATTTCAGTCGCCTCTCTCTTCCCTTTGCCAAATGTCTGGTTTTTTCTGTTGTATTTCCAGAAGGACTTAATGTCTTGAAATAAAATTCTGATCTTTTTTAAAAATTTAAAGACAAAGTATAACAAAAGGTTGTTGACTATAAAACCAAGTCATCTCACATTTATGAACATCTCGAGCAGATTCTTTCTTTATAGAATTGGTAAATAGTCTTCTTGAAAATGGATTATCCCATGAATCGTACTTGCAAGCAGAAGGTTTTCATGTAATTGATGAGAATATAAAGAAGTGATCTGCCATAAATTTGTAACTAGGTAAGTTACCTGACCCAGTAGGATACAGAGAAGCACAAAGTTTACTCCTGAAATGAACAAATAAAGAACAGTTTGCTCTACTTGCATGTTTACTTGTTTTCTTCAGTCTTTTGGTAGGAGAATCAAAATTTAAGAGTAACGATTAGAGAAGGTGTTTTTCAGGAAAGATTCTTAACATTGAGGTGCATCTTCAAACTTGCAAGAATAGAAGAACGATCGAAAGAATCCGAGACAAAAGAAAAAAGATAAAGCAGGATTTATAATGATAGAACATACAAGAGCAAATTTTCTACATAAAAAAGTTAGAAAATCATTTTACACCACCACAGCAACTACTGTCTGTGTTCATAAATGTAGCCCCCCTAGTGGGATGCCATTAGGCTCTCGAAGAAACCTCAGGAAGGTGGTAAGTTTCCATCTACTTGAGCACAGGGCAACTTACTCTTATAAACCACCACTTCCAGGATACCATCGTCCCGGAACTGGGCAAAGAAAAGTCGAGGGTCAACTGGCCCAGGCAATTTGAAAGAAATGGAAAAGGGTCCAGGCGGGCAAAGTTGCTGCACTTTCATCTGGAATTCACGGGATGAGTTTTTCAGGATTCCCCCATCATGTACCACCTGCCCTTTTATATTCACAGTTCCATCAACTTTGACATCACAACTTAGTTTACCTGCAAAGATAAGAAAATGCAGTCGTCAAAACTTTGCAAGTGTAATGCCAGAAGAACATGTACTTCCGTTGATGCAACAGAAACAGTTCCAAATGTAAGGTTTCGGCATAGAACTTATACATTATACTTTTAGGAATCCTTTAAAGGTTTGCGTGATGGGCTTGTTTCATCTGCTTGGCACATGTTGCTCGACATATTCTAATATTGGAGGTAGCTAACTTACTTTCATTTCGACGGATTCCAGGCAGTGCAATTCTGAAAAGGTAGGCATCTTTACTGATACCAGTGTCAACGAGCCCAATTGGTGGTCCAGCTGTCCCTTCGCTTGCAGTTCCGGTCAATACCACTGATGGCTTCAGTTTCGATCCAGCATCCATTTACCAAGCTGGACTACTTTAACACTTGGTTTTCAAACAACCTAGTAGATTTACAGCAATTAGCACAGTAATCGTCTGTTTGCAGCAATAAATATGTGATTAGGCACAAAATGCAATAAATTTGTTGTTTGCTATTAACTCGTGATATATGCATACACATTGAGTTATCAATTCTTGATGCGTGTATATTTGATGTACGCTACCCAATTATGCCTCTGTCTATATTGACCTTGAGTTTATTCAACAAATTAACGCTTCTAATGAAAACCGACCCATTAATCCAAAAATCTTATTTCAACGATTTAAAAATATCCGTATAAAGCAAACTTGGATTTACCCAACAACCCTAACTTTATATTATGTGTGAGGGATTTCATACTCTGGTCTCATATAAGTCGTAAGAATATAGTCACAATGACTACATAAAATAATATCTCTATACTGATTTCGAATTCAACACAATCAAAATGCACAGCTGTCACAACCAATTGACAGCATCACATATGTTATGGTTTCTCCTTTATACAGGACACAAGTGACAATAATATCACTATATACATAAATCCCAGTGCGAGCATCATATACACGTGGTAGGAAAAAAAATTTTGTTTTAGGACTTTCCCAAAGTCCAGGATTTATATGCCTATACAAGGAAATACCATAAAACTTAGCTGAATATTGTCAATTCATATACATGTTCCTAAAATATATATATATATATATAAAAGAATTCATGGCATTTACATAAATCAATCATTCACATAATAACCATGTACCATGTGTATAGTCTCCTTCGTTCTTCTACTCATCGAGTTGTCACAAACCACAACAACCAAAACAGACCGTCACCAACGGTATCCACGCAGAGATCGGAGAAACAAACCGAATCAAACTCTTTGATCTGGAAATGACTAGAATAAATATAAGAGTGATAGCTCTCTTCTTTGTTCTAAAGAGAGCAAAACCGTGAAGGAGATAAAGAAGATAAGAAAGATGATAAGAGAATCATGAAGATGACTTTTTAAAACTTGTAAAACAATTTTACACAATCATTATCCTTTATTTGCTTTCATTATTTTGTCTTTTATCATTTAAAGACAATAAATGTTATAAGACAAAAATAGAACACTTTTAAAATACCTTATCCCCATCTTACACGTTATATACATCTTATATATATAAATGCTAAGGTTGTCTAGTCACATCGGAGTCGGTCCTACCGAATTCCGAGTGTGTAATAACACCTAAGACTTGTTTCAGCAATATCGATGTCACGATCTCATTAGGATATATCCCAATCTGACAATCTCATCGAGATTCATTTGGTTCTATTGCTCTCCATATAATGGATCTCTATCTAAAACTATTTTATGAATTATCCAAATCACTCTTATGCGTGTGACCCATAAGGTTTCCGTTTATGTTGGCCATTTAGATTAACACTTAATCCAAGCAAGTCATGAGTGGTATCTAACAACACATTTTGACCCCCAATTGACCGAAAAGTAAGTGGTTTGACGAACAAACCCGTGCTAGTCACGAACCATCTCATAGACAATAGTTGTGCAATTCATCCTTTCATTATGTTATACCTCACTTGGTTATAAGTATGGGCAAAGTGTTAACTCTCACTAGACTGACTACGTCAAATCTAGTCGAAGTGATACCAGTTTTCGTCCTGAGACTCGTTACTTTATATGTCAATGAAGACATTCTTCATAACATATATACTCCGGCTAGAGGTTTCCAAGTAATAACCCTGACAAGAGGCCGTAGGTATTATCTTCTGCTATCATAGAAGTAGTGAATCCTCTATTAGCTACTCAATTACTTTCGAATACCTCAAATTGTACTCAGTCGCCACCCTATAAGCGACCTCTGCAAGGCAACAAAGAATGGAGCCAAAGTACAGAATCAGTATCCAAGATATCCTTGAGTACCTCAAGTCTAAGGATACTTGCACCATTGCTATGATAAGATTATCACTGACATTAGAATAGAACATCCATGTGATGATCTCATGGTGTCATCTAATGTACTTAATCCTTTTAGTAAGCATCCATATCTTAACTCTAAATATCTCATATTTACAGTTTCTGAGATCCACTACTTGATCAAATCAAGGAGTTTGACATGTGCTAATCTATCTGAATTAACGATGTCCAATCTCATTAATCCTATGAGTAGGGATAATTTAGAAGTGTTGCAGTTTTCTCTTATTGCATTTGTTGTCTTTAAATGATAAAAGATAAAAATGATAAAAGACAAAATATGAAAGAAAATAAAGGATGATGATCATGTAAAATTGTTTTACAGGTTTTAAAAAGTCATCTTCACGATTCTCTTATCATCTTTCTTATCTTCTTCATCTTCTTCCTCTCCTTCACGTTTTTGCTCTCCTTAGAATAAAGAAGAGAGCTAGCACTTTTGTATTTATTCTAGCCATTTTCAGATCAAAGAATTTGATTCGGTTAGTTTTCCCGATCTCTGCGTGGATACCGTTAGAGACGGTCTATTTTGGTCGTTGTAGTTTCCAACAACCCGACGAGTAGAAGATCGAAGATCGAAGAACGAAAGGAGACTACACACAAAATACATGGTTATTATATGAATAATTGATTTATATATATATATACACACACACACACATATGTATGTATATGTGTGTGTGTGTGTGTGTGTGTGTGTGTTATGAACATGTATGTGAATTAGAAATATTCAGCTAGATTTTATGGTATTTTCTTGTATAGGCACATAGATCCTCGACTTCGAGAAAGTCTCGAAACAAATTTTTTTGTTTTCTGCATTGTGTGTATATGATGCTCGCACCGAGATTTTCCGACATATGTGATTATGCCAATCGTAATCATACAAATCAAGGAAAAGCTAAACAATTGCAAATAAAGAGCGATAGCTTGGCATAGATAACAAAGATATTATGCATTCATTCTTAGGACCACACGAGACAAAACTTGAACACTTCTGAAGCATCTCACTCCCTGTCTCACGATAAGAAGAAGAAGAAGAAAATAACTAGTAGGTAAGGAATTGGAAAACATAAATATAAGCAATAAACTTGAATCTCAGTTTGAAGCAATTAGTCGCATTCAATCAAAAGTCTTTAACCATTTAAAGTCAAGGAACATTATAAAGGAGAAGCTACTAGTCGAGATGTTAGTTCGGAGCAGAGGGTTGAGGATGATAGATAGGGAACAAGTCAACCTGCATTCTCCGTGATTCAGCTCCACATTGTTTTCCTAAAAGAACAGAAGCGTAGAAGGATCTACAAACAAATCTTTTTATTGTGCCTTGTAAATAGCGAACGGGCTTATAGTAGACACAAAAAAGGAAACAGAGATTCCCTTTGGTTCAACAAAACTGAGTTGCAAAAGTCTTCAAATTGAAGCGCAAAACATACAGGGGAAGAAGAAAAACAAGGAAAGGAGAGGACTTTGATACGTATTAGAACCAAAAAACATAAGCATACCTGAAATGGAGTAAGCACGATCAGTTTCTTTGACATAGATCGAGGAACTGGGATTCTTGTGTTGCGAAATGGAAAACACAGGTTACTCCTTCTCTGTGTGTTTATGTGTGAGAGAGAGAGAGGAGGAGGTCAGCAATGGCAGTAATTGGCGACTGCGAAGCGCCCAGCCGCAACAGAAAACCATAAATTTTGAGAGATAACAAATTAACCCAACCCCAAGTCCAAGTTAAGAGAACTCCAAAATAAAGGTATTGAATTGAATTTAAATCTAATTATATTTGATTAAATTAAAGTTGAAATATGAATAAAATTATTTTCCAGGAAAAAAAAGCTTGTAAATTTTTATTTAAAAATTAGAAATTAGAATAATTTAGCCCGCAATGTAAATTTTTTTAAAAAAAATAGAAATTAGAATAATTTAGCCCGCAAAGAAATTTCATTTAATTTAAAATCTCATAAGCAAAATACAAAGTATATATTGGCCCTGTTTGGCAATCAGCTGATTACAGTAGCTGCTAGCTGATAGCTGATTCTATCAGTTGATTTGACCAGCGAATTGCATTAGCTGTTTGTCATTTGATGTTTGGTAAAATTAGCTGTTTATGTGTAAAATAACTTATAAAAACGTGACTTTAAAAAAATTATAAGAGTATGAATATTATATATTTTAGTATTTCGTTAAATATTCTTGCAAGAATTTAGATTTTAGATATTTAATTCTATAAAAATTAAGTTTATAATTCTAATAAAAAAACATAGAACATATAATAATAATAATAATAATAACAACAACAACAACAACAACAACAACAATAACAATAACAATAACAATACTAATAATAATAAAAATAATAATAATAATCCAACGTTAAATTTTTATTAATATGAATGATGTAGCGAGCTATATCGTATTAGTATTTTTTATATATGTATGAATTTTATTATTTAATAAATTAAAAATAATTTATAAAAACCTAACTTAAAAAATTTATACGGTCACAATTAAATATTTAATTTTACAAAAATTAAATTTTATAAAAAATTAAGAGAGTAATTAATTAATTGTAATTAGGTATAAATTGACTTGCAAAAATTAATTAATATACAACTTGATTTATTGAGAAGGGTGTAATTGACTTTTTATTTATACATAATCAGGTAGTCCGTGAAAACGCTACTGCTGTGTAGCTTTTCACATTTCAGCTGTTTGAGCTCAAACAGCAACTTTTACAAAGTTCTTACCAAACATAAAATTAAGCTATTTGACATGGTCAAACGTCCTGTCCCTTGGGTCAAACGTCCTGTCCCTTGGGGAAGGGATACTACATTTTTCCCTCCACTCTTTGCTTCTTTACCAAAGTACAATCGTGTGTGATTCTGTTCCGACTGCAAAACAAATGAAGAACAAGACATACACAGATACTTAAGTGAAAATAGAATTGCCAAATACAACAACCAGTGATAAATTTTATGATCAAATTTAAGCTAGATCCAAAATTCAGTCACGTTTGAGATTTCCAACTCAAATTTAATCAATTCAGAATCTAATTAAACATGTTTTTAATTTTAAAAATAAAAAATATTTTAGTCCAACAAACCTTGCTAACCCTGACAACAACCACAGAAAACTACGATAAGAAAGAACCCATATTCATAAGCTAATCATCTCATCCTACAACTCAACACAATCATCGGCTTCTCTCTAACTACACAAATCTTTAGGACCACTTTTCACTGCCTGATTGTTACTCTTTCAGCAAGTAACAGCATCGAGCTGGAAAGCAACCTGTAGTCCATGTTACTGAAAACCTAAAGAAAAATTGGAAAGGAAACTACTTTCCAGACCTAACCAACTAGTAACATAAACTCTAATCAACACAAATCAGTCAGGCCCTAGTTATAAGCAGTTTTACTTCCATGGCAAGCCAGACATGCCATGCGGAAAACTGTTCAAGCAGGCTCCAGTTCCAGTACTCTGGTTAAGAGGGCTTCCAGGACCACCCGAGGATTCACTGAGTGTCCCACGCGATGGTGGGCTGCTTGCTCCTGTCGATCCACCAACTGCAGGAACTCCTGTTATTGCAGGTAAAGGCTCTACTTGATTTGCAGACTTTGATTCCTTTCGACCATCTGCAATGAAACTCCCAACCACCACCTGCAATGGAAAGACAGTTGAAGACCATTAGCTTTGATAACCAGAAATCATTTTGCAGAAAGATGAAAGTTGATTATGCAAGAATCTAGGCACTATCAGGAACCATGCCATTGCTAGTTGAAAATTTTGATAATTAAAGAGCTAGGAATACAATATCAGTAACCTTGAGGGAGAGCAAGAATTAGAGATTCAGGCTCTTTCAATATTCTCAAAGGTCAAAGTTGGGATTAGAAGGCTCATGGCGGGGCTTGTCTATGTGAGAAGGTATTCCTACCTCCCTACCATCAAGCTAAATCCTTGATGATTATAGAGCATATAACCATGAAAGACAAGAAGTTAATATGCCACACTAAGATCTCGTGCAATGAGGGTACACATTTTTATGCGTTTTGGAGTTGATATCCAGATATTCTAGATTCTAAATGTGGTATGGAATTTGAATCACTATGTTACAACAGTCAAAATCTCAGGATAGTAATTGAATACACGTTCTCATACCTCATGGTCATAAAATTATCACTTGAAAGGACAGATCTTGAGGTTAAATTTCAAACCAATTAAAGTCAAAAGTTCTTGAGTTAAATTCAAAACCAAAATGATGACAAGTTAGAAGCTTTCATGTTAAGTCTCAACTATGATTAATGTCTCGAAATTTTTGCAAGGATAGAGTTGAGTAAAAAGTTCAACCGCAAGTTGCACCCAATGGCTCACAGGAAATAGTTGTGAAATAATGTGCAAGCGGCAGTATATAACCAAAAGAAACATAGATGAGTAAATTTGGAGATGGCCCTTAGTTTCGCATATAAATCTGGACATTAACCTGGACTGGAGATGCAGCTGTAAGAAGGCCAGCCACGCAGCCACCAAGCACACGGCCATCTGGGCCAGACAATGACACGCTTAAGCCCCCCGTTCTGGTCCTTTGATCTCCATTTTCTGACAGCATAAACGAACCAGAAAGTGACAGGATTTCAAATCTCCCCTGTTTCAGGAAAAGTGGTGCAGACGTCAATAAGTTGCACCCAAACCATAATTGAAAGTTAGCACACAGATATCTCAACATCCAAAAACAATTACATGCAAAGGAGCATTGCTTTCCTTCTAAAACTGATATTTCTCAAAGTCCAAGATTCCAATACAACTTGTTTGCTTTCTTCTTCAACTTTTAAGCAATCTCCAGTCAGAAACCTATTTTATACTCACGTCTTCTTTAACTTTTCAACATGATATTAAGTTACCGCAATCTAGAAATTTGGAATCGGATCAAATTGTTTTTTAGCTTTTAAAGTGGACAATAGGACAATTCATACACATCTAACATGAATGGCTGCTACCAGAAAGAGCACTTCTCACAAAATTCCAACATAACCACAATGAATCCCATGACAATACGGATCATAGTCCTTGACACAAGCTTCCCAGAAGCCAGAACCATGGCCACTGAATAGAAAAAATGAAGAAACATTAATTTTAGGAACACAACTTGCCATCTTAAACACAAGGCTTTTATGTTCAAAACTTTTTTTGAAAAATGAACGATTTGTTTCATTAAATCAACAACTAACACGTGCATCGGCAAACTATGTCTTAAGTTACGGAAAATAGTGGTTGCAACTACAATATTACAGTTGCTATCAGATTCGTTACAATATTTTGCAGTTGTTGAGACTATAGCCACAATTGTGTCCATACTAACTGCAATTATCGCAATAAATATCTGCAGTGTTAACCATACTCCACTACTTAGAAACTTGTTGGAAGATATCAATTATCCTCCATCGTATCAATTTCACATTTCCACTAATTCTTTATTGCAGTCAAATTAGCACAAACCAAAAGCATCTTCATTTGATTATAGTTGCATCAATACAAAACAAATGAAAAGTGACAGACCTCATATGTTACTGTTCCACCAGAAGTTGCGGGTTGGCGAAGAGTTACATTTGATATGGCACCATTTGCTGACAGAATACAAACAGCCCTAGGTCCATGCTGAGAAAATGACATTATTTTTGCTGAGACATCCTGAAAGTATCAAATAAAAGAAAATGTCACCTTCCAATTATGTCTTTATTTATGAGATCAACTGTTTTTTTTTTTTTATAAGTTGGAGAAAGGAAAAAGGTTCAAACCCTTAACGTCATTAACAGAAGCACAGTCATCCAACCATTGGACTATGGGCTCAATGATAATTATAAGATCAAAAATAAACATATACTAGTACAAAAAAGAGAATACTAAATTGTAACACTAGTTAGGTAAGTTAGCATGAAAATCGAAACACCATCCATTAGATGCCTATATTCCTTAAATTCTAACAGAATCTAATACTTAAACAGTGGAGAAGAAACCTGAAGTGGAACTTGCCAAATTCAAACCTCCAACTTGAGAGAATTAAATAAACAAAAATGATGTATATCATTGCATTCAATTTTCATTTCAAACATTTGCTTAAATACATTAATACCAAATATATGTAAAACTACAACAAAATTAGAATCCCTTGAAATTCAATCTTTTTTTACTCAGTATTGGCTTTTGTCTTCTTTTTTTTTGGGATTGTGAGTGGTTGAAGTTCTACATATTATAAGCATTGGTTCTACATAATATCATCATAACAAACTAAAATGTGCCAGAAAAAATCAGAAGAACAAATATGAAAATTAAAAACAAAAACAAAAGCAAAAGCAAAAGCAGAAACAAAAACAAAAACAAAAACCTCTCCAGCTTTCACAGTGATAACATGCGGTGTAAATCCAACCCCTGGTAGCCCTGCAGAGAGAAACCTTCGTGAGTGACTATTAGTGCAGTAATTAATAGCCCAAATATCACATGAAAATTATAATTTTCGAAAAAGAAAATTGGAAAGATTACTGATGAACATAGCTTGAAAGAACAAGGAAAAGACTGTTGTTTCCATATATTTTCCAGGTAAAAACAGTGGACAAATGACCAACTAAGCATATAGTCTTAAAGGGTAAAATCCACATTTTCACAGAAAGGGTTCGAAATTTGTAAAAGCTTGTATTTATATCAGTGTAAGTGATAAAAACTGTGGAAATTGTTCAATATAGAAAAAGAAAAAGGAAAGAAGAAGAAAACAATTCGACAGAAACATCTGCATGGTGGAATAGGGAGAGTTGCACGGCAAAAATAACAAAAAAAAGGGCAGATAAGTAATTTTAAAACTACAGAATCGATATGAGTCCGAGGAGATCAAAGTTATAGACAACCGCTTCTTTTACTATTTTCTTTTTCATTCCAATTCGCAAGTAACAATTCGATATCTTACAATCAAAATTAAAAAAGACGACCTTTGAGCATCAAAATACAAATCCCTGTTGTAAAATCCAAAAACTTCTATTTATTCATGAAAACACTATAACAAGCAAACTACATCTGAATTGAAAATATACCCCATCCCAACACGTTATACAAATATCAAAATCAAAGAAAAGAAAAGAATATAATATGAAAAAAATACAGAACATTCAGAACAGAAACTAAGAATTAAAACAAGAGTCCACTCCATCCATCAAACTGAGATTGGGTTTATTTTTAGAAGCAACTTATCCAAAGCACAATGTATAAATCAATTACTTAACTTACCCATAGCTTGCAATTGTTGTTTTTTGCTAGAACCAGGTGGCCTTCCTCTAGCTTTCTTAGCTGATGAAGTTGACGTCGGGTGAGGATTCATAAAAGAACTGCCAGACGGTGGAGAAGCGAAGCCACCGCCACCAGTTGACTGGGTGATGGTGAAAGGCTGCTGTTGGTGTTGCGGTGCAGATACGAGAGCCAATGCCATAGTACCATCTGGCCCATACTTTCTCGGCCTACCTCTCTTCCTCTTCGCTGCAGTCTCAGCAGCCGCCACTGAATTGACGTTAATCCCCAAAGACGATGAGGGTGCAGCAACACTGGCGGTGGCAGATCCTTCGCCAACTCCGCCTCCCGGTTGTTGGTAGGTAGGCGAGGCGTTGTTGTGGTGGTGATTGTTGTTGTTGTTGGTGGTGGTGGTGATGGTAGTAGTCGTAGTAAGTGATTTGTAGAGAGGTGTGGCGTCAGGACCAAAGGGTAATCGCATATTTTGCGACGAAATAGTAGGATTGTTCTCTAGTGCCGCACTTAACGCTTCTCTGCTTGTCATCACCCCTGTCTCGGATCCTGACATATTTCGTTCCATACAAATCTCTGTCCATAGTTAATTTCAGAATCACCAAAATATATGTCAAAAGAAAGTAATTATAAACAAAAAGTGAAAGTTTTCAACTTTGAGTTGGCGCAAATCTACCAGAAAACTAAATCCCCTAAACCAACCCAACGGGTTTCAAGCGGGAGGACTTGGACTTGAAGAAGAAGATCTTGAATTTTCAGGAATTACTATGAAAAAATTTACTAAACTTGGCTGCACAAAAAAACTTTTCCCTTAATTTTCGGAGACAGAAATCTAGGACAGAATCTAGTAAATCCCAAATCAAAACCCTAATAACTTCCCGAGTTCGAAGGGAGAAAAAAAAACCCGCAAAACATTTCCCTCCTTCCACCCATAGAATTACTTCGACTTTCTCAATATTTTAATATGATTGCTACAAAATTATGATCAGACTTCCAAGCATGACAAGATTCTGCATAACAACTTGAAGACGAAAATTCAAAAAATATCATAATTATGACCTAAAAATTAACAGAAAATGACCGAAAAATAGGAAAACAGATTTAAAAACCTGGAAAATTAAGAGAAATTACCAATAATTCAGAAAAAAAGCAAGCATCCAAAAATTGTGAACTCGGGGTAAATTTCTGGGCTCTGTTAATGAAAACGCCGATGAGCGTAGAAGCTTTTTCTCAAGAAATGTGAAATGTGATATTAAAGTATATATTTATTTTGTTGATCCAGATATTTTTATTTAAAATTTAATTTCTCTTACCTACGAGTACCTGACCTGTACGAGGGCTCTTATTTTAAAACACCAAGTCTAATTTGCTTTTGTACGAATAAAGATAATAGCTATTTCTTCTGCGATCCCTCTTACTCGCGCGAGTACATTATCTTCATCTACTCGTCTTCTACAGGTAACACATACACATTTTATTCAAAAAATAATGTAACGTCTTACGTGTATATCATTTCAGGCGATTAGTTTTAACATCATACTCGCGGTTCCGTGTATGATGGCATTTATGTATTTTCGCCTTTTTGTTTATATAAAAAATTTTAATAATTGCATTTTTTCAGAATAATTTGATATTTATCTTAAGGACAAATTTTGGTTGTTGGGTCAATTATTATATTACATAAATGAAATTAATGATTATATATATATATATATAGAAAATAAAAAGCAAAGTTATCTTTTGAAGTTGCATTTATTATCTTAATCTAACAAATAGGTAAGTCTAAGTTCTAAGTAAGCAACTAGATCAAACCTCATCAATTAAGTTGGTGAGTGAATGAAAGGTCATTCCTCAAAGAGAATAATCTATTTGTAATGGAAAGTTGCAATTGATCCTTTTCTTTTTTTTTTTTTTTTGCATCTTTTTGAATTTTTCTTCTCTTGCTTTTTCGTTTATATTAATTACAAAATTGCATTGTATTTTCCAAAGAATTTCCAATTTTTAAAATATCAACAATGATAAGCTTTGGAGTAACTGATAAAATTGTTCCTTTGTAACTATAAAGTTATAAAATTATGTTACAGAAGTAATCTCTTTATAAAAAGAAGGTTATATGCATTATGACTATGCTTAAACGCCCTCGGGAGAGAGTAGTGCTTATTGGTACTTTTAGTACCGGAAACAACCTCTCTATTATGTAGGAGTAAGGCTACATACTATCAGACTTCGCAGACTCCGCTTCACTGTGAAATTTCGGATTGGGTGTGATGATGATGACGATGATTTATTCACTTTTCTTTAAATATGTATTGGCCTAATTTAGTAAATCATCAAATATATATAATAATATACAAAATAGTGTTTTTTTAAACACAATTTATTAAATGGAAGAAATTTTATTTTTCTTTAAATGACAAGTGAAATTTCTTTGTTTTACTTGAATAATTGATATTTTGCTATTTTTTAATTAAATACATATTGCTTTGGAATTTGGATACCCCATATTTTTTCCTTTAACAATGAAAGAGTTATAAATAGAAAGTAACCAAATGTTCACGGTTTTTTTTTTTCTGGGGAGAGTTTATAACCAAAGAAACTATTTTGTATAATAATTTGTGATATAAGAAAAACAAACTTTGTCATATTTATGAAAAATTCAGTAGGAGCCGTCTTCACCGTTAACACGACAAGCAACTGTCAGTTAACAGAAAACCAGATAATTGTTCCAACGACAAGACCCGAAGCTAATCTAAAAGCCATGGCGTCCATTTCTTCACCCTATCATTGTCCTCGCAATTGCTACCTCTTCACTTCTTCCACTAACTACACATTCCTCACTTCCTCAACATCCACTGCTAACCCCAAAACCTATTTAGACCTCAAGAGAAAGCGCCAAGTTCTGTGCTGCAAGAACTTGTTGAAAGAAGAGCAAAGACAGAGCCAAGAATCCTTGTATTCTTGTTTTGAATTTCCCTCCATCTCTCCGGGAAGAAGAGAAGCTTTGTTCAACATGACCTTTACTGCTTTCAATTTCCCGGCAATTGTTTCCAATGCATTGGCCGGAATCGGTTATATTATTATTATTTTTAATCTTTGAGCTTTAAATTTTAGGAATTTATTTTGACCTGATGAGCACCGCTTAATTTTGTAGACGTGACACAGAATTTCCGCGTCTACACAGACGACGTGAACAAATTCCAAATATCAGTACCAAATGGTAAGCATTCGTAACCTTTTTCGTTATTAAAACATGTTTCCTGTGTTGAAACGAGTAATTGAACTGTTATATGTTTGATGGAACGTTTCTGAGACTGATGTCAATGATGGTATATCGCAGATTGGCAAGTAGGCTCTGGAGAACCTGTCGGGTTCAAATCAGTGACTGCTTTCTACCCGGAAGAAGATTCTAGCAATTCAAGTGGTAAGTTTGTGTTTTCAGCAATGGCAACAGGAAAACTTTACTTAATACTTGGCCATTTTACACTTTTCAATTGGTTGCTTCTTCAGTCAGTGTTGTGATCACGGGACTTGGTCCGGATTTTACAAGGATGGAATCTTTTGGCAAAGTTGAAGCATTCGCTGAAACTTTGGTTGGTCTTTGTACCATTCAATTTTCCTGTCTCCTTGTGAAAGAAAAAACTTAAATTGATGATGTCTTCCATTTGATTTTTCAGGTTAGTGGTCTGGACAGAAGTTGGAAGAGACCTCCTGGCGTTGCAGCAAAACTTATAGACTGCAAATCAGCTAATGGTTAATACTTAATCTCCCTAATTTACTTAGTGTACATATGAAATTATGTAGACAAATTTCTCCAAGATCTTATGTCCTATCTAAACTTAAATAAGTTACCATCACTTTTCACTCAACAAGACGATGTTGGAAGACTTTGATCTTGTGAAAAGTAGAGTTCTAAAACATAATTGGAAGAGTTTAAGCCATGTGGAAGCCACCAGATGATGCTTGTAAAAAACCATTAACTGTTTTATGCATTTCTTTTCGATCATAATAACATACTTTTGACATTATTCTAATGATGCTTGTGAAAGAGTTATACGACCAGACTAGCAAATGCTTATTCGATTCATTTCTAACAGTAGGCTTCTTAGTTCCTTATATACCCTTGGATTGGAAGACAACTGAAGTTTTTGTTGAAATATGATCCCAAATCCTCTGACAGGATTATATTATATCGAGTATACGTTGCAAAATCCTGGAGAAAGACGAAAACATCTGTTTTCAGTGCTTGGGATGGCCTTCAATGGTTGGTACAACAGACTATACACCGTGACAGGACAGGTTTGGCTACTGGAAAATGAAACATAATCATAATTTATCTCGAGGCATTCGAGTTGTACATTATGTACATGTTTACTTGGCATAATCTGAACTCTGTCCTTCAATGCGAGGTGCAGTTCGTGGATGAAGAGTCGGAGAAATATAGCTCTAAGATACAGAAGGTAGCTTCAACAAACAATGATTTCCTGAAGACCCCCTTTTATTGTCCCATCTCTGAACTCAAACGAACTATGTCATGAGAATGATGTGAACTCCAAATATTTCCCATTGACTTGCTATTGCTTTTTATGGTTTTGCAGGCTGTTTCATCCTTCAGGTTCATTTAAGGAACCGAAATCCATAAGGTTCCATACAGGTTGCAGACAAGTTTCAATATTCCATCCCCAATTCACTTGGCCTCGTCCAAAAACTAACTCTTGCAAATAACAGAGGCGTATGGTTTTTAACTGCATTGTGTGATGCGTCATGCGAGTAATGTATTGACTGGCATCTGTTATAGAAAAAGAGGGAAGAGATTTATGAAACGAAAATTATTAGTTTAAATGATGATTCCAGAAAGATACAAGTGAAATTGCAGGTTCGTTCCCCCCAACGGACATGGACGCCGCTTTTATCCTCCTTCCGACCTCTCTCTTCTCTGAAACATTGACGCCTCTTTTGATTTCTTCCACCCATTCACTTCCGCTCACTTTCTAAACCTCACGCACTGTCTTCTGCTTTCCCTTGTTGATAGCCCGCCTTTTCTTAGACCCAGGTGATATGTCACCTGGTTCATCCCGGAACCATTTCCAGCCACCAGAGAGAGAGGAGTTTCCTCCTCTCCCTAATGCCTCTCAGCCCCTCCCTACTTTGACATGAAGTCGTGTGGTGGGAGACCCAGACTCCTTCGGAAGGTTTCGATTTGTAGCTGGAATTAATGCTGCCCTGTCTCCCCTCCGGTCGAAGTACTACAGCAAGGAGCCATTAAGTGGAGAACGGCACTGGTAGGATACTTTTTTGGAGAAGAGAACGGCATGGCATCCCCGAGTGTTAAACACTGGGCGGAGATGAATTAGAAAAAATGGGGACTTCAGTCCACCTGAAGAGATGGCGAGTAAGGTGATGGAAATGGGTCCTTAGCACACAAGGTAAGTCGTTGTTCCTGGGGAGATGGGAAATTGGATTTAAACCTGATAGGAACGAAATCACAACTATCCCTAAGTTAATATGCACAAAATCTCTCTTGAGTACTAGTCGTGTGAGGGATTGAGTTATGTAGTCAGTTATATTAGAGTGCCTCTTAAACGGGTAGGCTATGCTTGTGTATGTATTGAAATGTCAAACAAGACGTTGCCTGAGAGTATACCGATTATGAAGTATAACAATTGTCGTGAATCGATGAGGATAGAATTTCTTTGTCATGTCAATGGAAACCGTATGTGAAAGAACCTACTAAAATGTAGATCTCTAAGAGAAACATCAATGAGGAAAGTGGAGGAAGACTACAACCGTCTGACATCCTTGAAGTCCCCATGAACACTAATGCAACAAGACTGAGTGAAGAACTAATGAGTCTAAAAGGAACATTTGTTGATGATGGGAAATCAAATGAATCTGCAAATGTAATAGTTGAAGAATAAGACCAAAATGTGCAGTTGTCAAATGCAAAAATCACTGGCGAAAATAATACAGAAGAAGGAATTGGTATTGAGCAGAATGCAGGCAACAATTGTACCTCCAGACACAATGCAGAGACCGGGCATATTGCAGAATGTCAAGAGCAATCATCAGCTCAGTCTTACCGAATATAGTCGTGTCATACTAATTTGATCAGCATTGAACTTGAAAGGCAGACACAACTGTCAGGTGATGCAAATAATGAACAAAGTAAAGAAACAGATGCAGACAGGATAGAGAATCTGCTTGATCATGGGAGGACAAGTGTAACCTCTGGGGAGCTAAGTGATGAACAACAAGAACCAAATGAGTGGAAGAATACCGGGACTAGCAATTGAAAATTTAGGCGACGAATTAAGTCCACTCGACCCTAATGGTGTGTATAATTTGGAATGTACAGGACCTTAATTGCCCCAATAAGCAAATAAATTTAAAGGATTATATTTTTGCTAGACACTTTTTTTGTTGGTTTTGGTGGAAACCAAAATAAAAGAGGATGCTACTCATAATGGATTGAAATGTTTCCCATCCAAATGGACAGCCTTGAGTAACCATTCTAAACACTCTAATGGTTGAGTTAGGGGGCGGTTGGTTCATGTGGAGTAATAATAACATGAATGAGAATGAATACAGTGAAAAATAAAAATGGATATAATCATTATAATTATGCTGGTTATTTAGGGCAAAAGAATGCTTACCATTATTATTGATAGTAGTTGGTTTTTTGAAAATCTTGAGAAATATATTGCAATTTTAATATATTCTAACAAATTATATTTTTTTACTTAAAAGGAAAACATTTTGTTAAAAAAAATTTTACATCAAATTTTAATATATTCTAATTAATTATATTGTTTTGCTAAAAAATATAAATTAATTGAAATTTTATTTTACATCAAATCTTAATATCTAATTAATTATATTTAATTTTAATATATTATAATTAATGATATTTAGTTAATTATATTGTTTTGCTAAAAAGGGAAAATAAAATTTTGTTAAATTTTAGTATTAATATTTAACATATTCTAATTAATTATATTATTTTACTAAAAAAGGAAAGAATGACTTTTATTTCTCACATATTTGGGGGATATGAAGTAATCCCCAAAACTCATATATGAAAATATTGTTCATGCAATAATAATATTCAACCAACCAACGTTTTTCATTCTTATACCCATTGATGTCTTTCAAACCCATGAACCAAGCACGTCCTTGGTGGCTTGCGCGAATGACAAATAACTATGCTGTGTTTGAGGAGTCATTGTTCTCATATCATACATCTGTCAATGTTTACATTAAAAGTAGACCTAGCAAAAGATGCACACCTTTTAGATTCTTTAATTCACTACTAAATCATGCTCAGCTTGATCCAATAATTAGGGCAGTAGTTCGAAGACAAGTCCGAGGGGCTTATGCCCCTGGTAGAAGTTTGGGTGATAATATAATGTTAACGCAAGAACTGTTAAAAGACTAACACTAAAGTACATGTAAAAGCACTCTAAAAATAGACTTCACTAAGGCATGTGACATTGTGAAATGGAGCTTCCTTATTAATTCACTCCTTGCATTTGAATATCCTAGCAAGTTCGTCAATTGGATCCATGCTTACAATTCTATTGTATCATTTTCCATCCTATTGAATGGTGAACCTACACAACTTTATAAAGCAGCTAGAGGAATGCGACAAAGAGATCCACTGTCTCCTTATCTCTTTGTAATTGCTTTAAAGAATGACTCAGCTATGCAGTGCTGAAAGCAAAAACTTCAAATATCATCATCGATGTAATTAACTGCATATCACTCAACTTTCCTTTGCTTGCTCATCCTATATGCCAATGATACAACTTCAACTGGAGTACTCTTAACTTCCCGACAGAGATTCCAAGAAGTATTTGGGCTGAAATTCAATCCACCAAAGAGCTCAACGTATCTATTTACACAGAGTAGTGAAACGTCATTACATGTGCTCATAAGTGTAGGTCTTGCCATTCATCAGTTACCTCTCAACTATTTGGGTGTCCCCATCTCTACTAGGAAGCTGAAAGAAGGTGACTGCAAACCTCTCATTGACAAAGTTTGTAGAAAAATTTCCAACTGGAGCAATATATATTTGTCTTATGGAGGTAGATTGCAACTTGCTATTTCCATTCTTAATAATTCACATGTTTATTGGTTGTCACATTTAGCAATCCTAAACGTGTTTTAAAGAAGATAGACAAGAGTATAAGAGACTTAATATGTCATGGATCCAAATACAAAGAAACTTTCTAAGGTTAAATGGAGTACTATTTGTCTTCCAAAAGAAAATGGTGGCTTATGGATCAATTCAGCCCTCACAATGAACAAGATTCTGTTAGCAAAACGACTATGAAGACTTTTTTGTGATAAAGAAAGTCTTTGGGTCAAATGGATTCATGTGTTCCATGTCAAATACAGCAACATATGGTCAATTTCTCTGAAAAGCACTCAGTCTTACACTTTTTGACAAATCTTACTCACCAGGTCATTTATGCATCCTTATATCAAACACTATATAAACAACTTCTGGTTTGACAACTGGCATTCAGTAAGACCTTTATGTAACACTCATCTTTTTCTAGTTTTGAAAGGCTCAATTCCAAAAGATACCAAGGTGCAGATACTCATTCAAAATAACAATTGGGTGTGCCCATTCCACATGAGCAGACGAACAAAGCCAATTGTGGAGCAAAAGCCAATATGTACACTAGATTTGGGGCAAGCAGATGAAGTTTGATGAGAGTTACACTCATCACATAAATTTGCAGCGCAATCGTTTCAACAACTACTACTTGGTCAACTCACCATATTTCCTCTTCATAAGTTGATATGGGGATTTGGAATTACACAGGCTCACTCATTTATACTCTTATTAGCAGCTAAAAAGAAGCTAGGAACTAGAGACATGATAAAATTTTTGATTCCAAACAGATCTTGCCCATTATGCAGTGGGGAAGATAGTCTCTAGATCTTCTCTTCTTTGGTTGCTCTTGCACAAGACTGATATGGGGTAAGTTTCTCAGCATTTTTAACCTACCAGATAGAAATATTGCTTGGCAAGACTGCTTGCATTGGGTTAATGATCTAAAATGGCATAATAAAATGGATCATAGAGCATTCAAGATTGGCTTTGCCATACTAGTACATTTCATTTGGAGAATGTGGAACATCAAGATCTTTGGGACAACAAAAGAATATAAGAAATTCACCTTGAATAAATTTTATCTCAAGCTACGAATGACTATCCTGTCAGCGACTTCTTTGAAAGATATTTTTTATCGACTCAGGCAACAATTAATATTTAGTAAGAGTTTTTTTTAATCGAAATATTTAGTAAGAGTTGATACTTAGTTAAGAAAAGTTGCGTAACTAATTGTATATTTTTATATAGACTCTAACTGTAAGAGTTACATATGCTTTTCTAAGTACTTTCCACGGTGGTTGATTGAATATATTCCTTACTAAAATTCCCCCAAAAAAAAATTGCAGGTTCGTTAAAGTACGATTATGGTGATGAACACTAATACTTTGAGAGAAACAAAGGATGGGCTTGGTGGGTCATGGGTTCTGGGTTGAATTAGAGAGAAAGATAGAGGGTCCAATTCAAATGGAAACCAGGCCCGCATGGTAAATACACACTCTCCTTGGACTTGGAGGAGTCTCACTTCACTCCAACATTGCAAGTAGACGAGCAGGAAGACGACGACGACGACGACCTAAACGCAAAATCAAAAGAAAATTTTCCGACTTTTTTGTTTTCCCGCAATACATTACAAATTTCGCCTCCCTCCCTCCCTCCATTTCTCTCGCTCTTTCTTTGCAGTCAGCTAAGTATAACTGAACCTTCTTCTAAGAGAGTAAAGGAAAATGCCGCGAGAAATCATAACGTTGCAAGTGGGACAATGCGGGAACCAGATCGGCATGGAATTTTGGAAGCAGCTTTGCTTGGAGCACGGTATCAGCAAGGATGGCATTCTCGAGGATTTTGCCACTCAGGTTCACTTCTTTCTTCTCTCCCACCCTTTCTTAAATCATAAGATTACTATTACTGTTACCTGAAATTGCTCAATTTTGAATGAGTTCTAAGGTTTTCTTCTCGATTACACATGTGTCCCTTGTTCTTGTCACTTCCTTGAACCAAATGTTTTATCAAGCACTCTTGTTACTCTCGCTCATCTCTTATGTATTTAATCTGCAGGGAGGGGATAGAAAAGATGTTTTTTTCTATCAAGCTGATGATCAACATTACATACCTCGAGCCTTGCTTATAGACTTGGAGCCAAGGGTCATCAATGCTATTCAAAACAGTGAATATCGAAATCTCTACAATCACGAGAATATCTTTGTTTCTGATCATGGAGGTGGTGCTGGCAACAATTGGGCTAGTGGATATCATCAGGTTTCTTTCATTATTTCTTCTGTCCCCAAATTTTCTATAATGTTTATTGTTCTGTATGTAAAGGAATTTTTTTTTTGGGTATACACAAAAGAAGCTTATGTAGGTCCTAGCATCAGTTTTTCAATTATTTTTCCTCTGAATCATCTGAAATCATGCGTTATCTCTTGACCAGGGGAAGGGTGTTGAAGAGGATATTATGGACATGATTGATAGAGAAGCTGATGGGAGTGATAGTCTTGAAGGTTTTGTTCTATGTCATTCCATTGCTGGTGGCACAGGCTCAGGTTGATTTCGTTAAACATTACCTTATCTTCTTTAAGGTTTAATGAATTTTTTGTGCCATAGTTTCATTCATATATGGAAATTTCAATTGAATAGCTCTCTAAGATGCAACTTCTTGTACTCTGTGGAATGTGTGCCTTCTTTTCTTCTTGTTTGCTTACATGCTCTTTAAGTTTGCTCTCATCATGTCATATGAAGGTATGGGCTCATATCTACTGGAGACTCTGAATGATCGGTATAGCAAAAAGCTGGTTCAAACATACAGCGTCTTTCCAAACCAAATGGAAACAAGTGATGTAGTAGTCCAGCCTTACAACTCACTTTTAACACTCAAGAGGCTGACACTAAATGCAGACTGTGTTGTTGTCCTTGATAATACTGCCCTCAATAGAATTGCTGTTGAGCGCCTGCATCTCACAAATCCCACATTTGCACAAACAAACTCCCTGGTTTCCACTGTAATGTCTGCTAGCACAACCACACTAAGGTATCCAGGATATATGAACAATGACTTGGTTGGTCTTCTTGCTTCTTTAATTCCTACTCCAAGATGCCATTTTCTTATGACGGGATATACACCACTGACAGTAGAGCGCCAGGTAAGATTCTAACCTTAATTTGATTCATGACTGCTCTGTAATGGTCTAGTTGCAGGTCTTGAAGATTACCTAGTCTATCATGTAACAAACAGCCTTAATCATACAACTTGTAGAATTTCAAATTTGTGTTGATTTGGGAATATGAGCGGCATTGTTATTATTATAGCATCAGCAGTTGGTGTATATATGATTTGACAGGACTTCCATTGTTGGTTGCCTTGAGATCTTTTTCAGGATATGAATTTTCAGCAAAATCTGATGCTAGTTTATCGTTTGGCAGGCTAATGTGATTCGTAAGACGACTGTATTAGATGTCATGAGAAGACTTCTGCAGGTAAGAACTTTGACCCGTGACAATATATTAAAATGAAGTCACTTACTTGGATCTCACTGTCTTGCAGACTAAGAATATTATGGTTTCCTCTTATGCTCGGACGAAAGAAGCTAGCCAGGCAAAGTACATCTCTATATTGAACATCATTCAAGGAGAAGTAGATCCTACTCAGGTAATAATTATTTCCTGTTTTTGAAGTATTCAGGACTCTTTGAGTACATAATGCTTAAACTTTTTGGTAACTAATGGGCTGGCCATTTATTTACTGTATTTTAATCTTCTGAATTATTCTTCCGAGTAAAACTTATTGCACTGGGTGATTCTCACCAAACAATTGATTCTTAGTCGTGCTTGCTTCTATTAATTTCTCCCTGCTTTGTCTACTTATATTAGTTTTCCCTGTGATTGTGATGGTTTGCAAGTGAACAACCTTGTTGTCTAAGCTTTGTTAGTTGGGTAAGGTTTGTTTCAAGGTCAAAATTGTGCTTATCATAGTTTAGTGAAGATTTCTGACTTGGTTCTTAAGGTGAAGGTGCTTATTTGTTTCCAATTTCATGTTGGAGTTCTATATATTGAAGACATAGAATCGTCGAGCAAATACTTCACCAATCTCTTATACACACACTCATACATATACATGCAATACAGGCTATACTGTTATTGTTGGGCTCCTCATATGCTAGATAAGTGCAACTTTAGTTGTTTGACTTACTTTTTCATTACAACTAGGTGCCATTTTTTTTTTACCTCAAGCTCTTTGAATGCTTAACGAGTTTTCAAAAATATTAAATTCATGACCTGCTATAACTGGTGAATGATTCTTTGTTTCTTTTGTACTTGCTACGCCAGGTTCATGAAAGTCTGCAGAGGATTCGTGAAAGGAAGCTTGTTAATTTTATTGAGTGGGGTCCTGCAAGTATACAGGTTTTTCTATGCGATGAGGGGAAATTTTCTTGCTTAACAGTCTCCTCTTTCTCCTTCAGAAATTCAAACTTACCTTTAGGTGTTATTGGATGTTGCAGGTTGCTCTATCTAGGAAGTCCCCATATGTTCAAACTTCCCATAGAGTATGGCTGTTTCTATCTTTGCTTTGCCTGATTTTCATTTTATTATGTTGTATCTTTTCTTTGAGATGAGAAGAATTAACATCCTGAGGCGGACATATGTTATTCTGAATTCTGATTGAAGTGATCAATGCAAAGATGTCAAGATTTGTAGCCCCTCCATACAGAGAATGACTTACACTTGACTTGTGGTAGGTAAGTGGTCTCATGCTTGCCAGCCATACTAGCATCAGGCATCTTTTCAGCAAATGTCTGAGCCAGTATGAGAAGTTGAGAAAGAAGCAAGCCTTTCTTGATAACTACAGAAAGTTCCCAATGTTTGCGGTAAGTTGCCTTTCCATTTTTGTTATTTTCTGGTTCAGTTGTCAAACTGCATATTCTGCACTGCATTTTACACTTCATGATTTTCAGATAATAATTTTATGTCATTCTGAGCTTGATTCTCTTTTTCATATGGCTCCTAATTAAGGGGTTTGCTTCTGCTATTTATAAAATATACATTTGAATAGAAGCATGTATGCAGTTTTGGATGCAATTTGCTGCTTTATGGAGTGTTTATACTGCAATATCGGTGTTGTCTGACTTATGAACTGTATTCAGGATAATGATCTTTCTGAGTTCGATGAATCAAGAGACATAATTGAGAGTTTAGTTGATGAATATAAAGCCTGTGAATCCCCTGATTATATCAAATGGGGAATGGAGGTATATGTTTACTTGTTCTAGCTTTTCCCTGTTGCCATTTCTGGGTTCTTTCCAGATCTTATTAAATATAAATACCTTAACATTTGTATGCAGGATCCCGACCACATTTTAACAGGAGAAGGCAATGTGACCGGAACAGTAGATCCAAAGTTAGCAGTTTGAGATCCAAAAAGTGAGTTAAAAATATGCATGACAAAGACACTTCCTGCCCCTAGTCTCCACCTTATTGTTTTCGAAAAGACCAAGCTAGCCACTGATTTGAAGCCTTTTGTTTGTTCTCTATGTAACTATAAATGTGGAATGCCTTTCACTCGTGCTTTTCTTCTGCCTTTGAAACGCTCTCTTGCACAATGGAGGCTAGACCTGAAGATACCCCAATGCAAGTTTCAGCGATTATTTTAAGAGCATGGGATTGTAAGTAAATGTTGACAGATTTGTTCTGAACTGCTTTATGGTGGAAGCTTGATGACCGCGGGATTGTTAGTTGTTTGATTTGTTAAGCCCTCCTCTCTTGAACCTTATTCTGTATGCTTTTTGTTAGTTTCTTGTTATTAGTCAATGTAATGTTTAATGGCCCCGTCTTGAAGCAACTGATCCCCGAAAATCTCCAGGACATTACCAAAGATTTGATCTTGTATCATATTGTTAAATGATGAAAGCTTCAGAGGTGCTTATTGGTCCAAAATAGTTGATCAGTTTGACATCGTTATGTGTACTTAGTGTACTTAGCAGTTAGTAGTACCTACTAAACATTCTGATAAGCATTCTTAATTGCTTTCGGTGATTCCTCAGTAGTCTTCAAGGGATTGTAAATGATGATTCCTAGATCTAAAATTAGTCATTCTAGTCGATCAACTGTTAATTTTGATCCGTTAAGAAAACGAAAGGCAAAGCTGGGCTCTTCAGGCTCACTTGAGCCTACAAAAATCTGTCTTTCCAAATCATTCATTCGGGTAGTCTTATAAACGTTCCTGGCCTGTCTTTTCATACATTAGGACAATCAAATTTGGGGAAGAAGACAAAGATGACTCTAGGGTTTGGGCAAAAGGTTACTTTGGAACTTTGCAATTAAGGACTACCCTCCGTAGTGTAGCCCAAGTTTTCACAGACCCATAGCCAACGTGGAAATGACAAAAGTGTATAAATAGAGGATAAATGAACATAAAGAAAGAGTGAATAAATAGTCCTAACGGAGGAACCCCTAAAACTAAATATGCACAAACCCTGAGTGTGATGTTTTAAATACAAATGCAGAACAGGACACCAACATCTGACACCAGAGATTTTAACTCACTATACACCCTCCAAATGCTAGAGGGGAGTAGACTCTAACAAAGAATCATATGTTGATTCTACCTGTGTTTTTGACCTTTTTTACACAAAAGTTCTTTTATCCTAACAAGAGTGTTTGCCTGAAAACCCAATTCAAGCATCCACCCAAATGCATCACTGCCTGCCACTCATCCTCTGAGCTTCTGGCAGCATATGATGAAGGTCCATAAATACACTATGTATAAATAGGAAGAAATGCCTGTTTCTTCCCAAATCCCTTCTCCACACATGGAGCAACTCAGACATCTGACTTCTCTGGTGAGCTTGACTCTGTACGACCTGTGCACAGCAATTCACTAAGTTAGTAAAAGCATGAATCATCTCAATCCAATAGAACTTGTCTCAAGATTGAAAATAATATAAACCAGGTTAACAGACTCATCAACTTTCGTCCAATTCCAGTAAGATTTTAATCATCCAGTTGGGATTCTCCTTCAATAGTCTCACAGCTAATAATAAGGTCAGAAAGGGAAGTAAAGGTAACTCGGGGCAAGAGGTGAAAGCAATAAAATGAAATAACCACTCATCCATCTCATTACTAATTCTCTAAATTTAAAAAATTAAACTTTTTACCTCTAGAATGCAAATTAAATAGTTTGCAAGGCTAGATCCGAAGCCCGCCACTCAAGTAGCAGTTTCGCTGCTCTTAGTCCTGCTGCAGTCTTAAGGATACCTGAGATAGAAAGCAACAAACTATCCCTCTATTGCAGAGCCAGTAGAAAAGGTCTTGAAACACATCATTATGCAACAAAAATGCATCCAATTTACTGACCTTGATCAACCCCTCACCCAACTGTTTGGTCAGAACCGCTACCTTGCATATACTGAGGAGCAGGAACAACAAATTGTGGTTGTGCTGGGACAGGTGAGGCAATACCTAAAACGTTAATACACTTTTCAATCAGGTCCACATGCATCAAAATATATTGACAATGTTATTGATGCAACAATTTCATCTTCTGACCCTCAACAAGGAAAACTAGAATCTGTGAATAACTTTCTTTTGTAACAATGTTTACAACAAGAATAAACTCATGAATCCATGATGCCAAAAATAGCACCATTCCCAAACAAGTTATGAAATTAATCTATGTTCTAACACCTCTGAACTTTGAAAGCAACTGGATTCATAACCAGAAACGTCTACCTGTAGGATATGGTGCTTGAATTGTAGGCATGGGTGAAGATGTCATAGCATTAACACTTCCACCAAACTGCACAATCTGATGTGCTGGAAGCGCATATCCTTGGACTGTTGTATAACCATGACCTCCAGGAAGGTTTTGACCTATCTGTCCATAAGGATACACTGCTGTATTAACTGCACCAGGTACTCCATATATTTGAAGGTATTGTTGGCCTGTATAAGGAGTGTAGACACCCTAACATAGAATATAATGATAATAAAAGCAAATCAGTTATTCCAGATCAGTATCATCCCCCCAATAGAACATTTTAAATAGCCATGGCATTTCACCTGTGGATAGACATATTCTGGTGCATAAGTTGTATAGCTGCATTTTGAGGGGGAAAACATAACAAAATTAATTTATAACTACAATAAAATCTAGCAAGGAATCATGATATGTCAGAAATTTTCACATTGGAATGAAATAGTAGCTATAAGGCACATTTATTAAGAACATAGATGAGAAACCTATCCTCTAACAGACTCATCCTATGCATTTTAAGACATTATATGCAATGACCCATCAACCCTAACCAAGAGTCATGAGAGAACTCCCCTAACTCTCCCCCTCCTTTATATAACCACAATTGTGGTCTTGCCTTTGTCATTAAACATTGAGCTGGGGCACATATCCTCTGCAACTACCAGTTTTTGAATTCCTGCAATTATCAATCGCACCATGTCATATCACTTGATTTTCAACAAAATGAACCCCGAATTCTAGGAAACTGGCTATCCATAGCTAGGGAAACTAAAAGATTGTTGATGGATGAGCTGACTGGTTTAGGTAAAAAACACATGAACAAGGAAAACAGAAGTGAAAAGAAAATGGTAGTTGCAAAGGACATGTACCCACTTGAACTAGCCTGCAAAATCAATTCTCAGTTCAAATGACAAAATGCAAGAGAATGTAGGGAGAGATACCAAAACTACCCCAGTTAACCACAAGGTGTTGGTCTGCATCGAACACTGTGGGATTTAACCTAAATTTTACAAATGGAATATCTAAATGAAGAATTTATAGTCGAAGGGTTTGGTGAAGCACTAAGAACAAACAGTCAGATGCAAAAGATTGAGAAAACAGACAGAGGAGGATAGAAAGAGGCGGGCAAGCAACACCAATTATGCAATTGAAGAGAGTAATTTACTTTGTGGAACATTATATTTATTATACTCTTTAAGCCATGCAATTAGCAACTCACCCATATGGATGATACAGCAGTCCCTGTTGGTAGCCGTAAGGAAGTGGCTGCTGGTAGCTAAAATTTCCAACGTAAGTCCCCCGGGCTGCTTGCACACCTGTTATGTACGGTGTAGCTGCACGTATACGCCCTAGAAGAGAAAAATCGAATTAGAAGGGATTAAACAAGAAAACAATCAAAATACGAAAAAAAAAAAGCTTGAAAAAGAAAAGGATTATGTTGGGACAGGACTTGCAAAAGTAGCTGGAAGAAGATTGGATCACTGAATTATAAGGACAGGAGAACAAAAGAGTGTCCATATCAAATGCTGGTTCTTTCAGACAACTTTTTCTCCAATCCATGGCAGAAAAACATCCATTAATATAGAAAATCATGGAGGAGTTTTGAGCCAAAAAGAAATGATGAACATAATGAAGAAATGTTATTGGTTCATCTCATAAAACACAAATGCTACAGAATACCATATGGCAGTGGTGGCTGAGGTCGACCAAGAGAAGCCAAATTACAATTTGCCCGTCTACCATCAATAATTGGAGTAGGATCAGCACATGCCCTCCTAGCAGCTTCTGGTTCCCGGAAAGTCACCTACACCCTCCACAAGAATACAAGCCAAAAAGAATTCATTCTACTACAAATCAAGATCACCACTTGGCAGCAAAGCACAACTAGCATGCACGTCAACCAAATCAACAACGTATGATTAACAGATAAATAACTTCTTCTTACTCAAGTATAATCATCAAAACACATAGGTTTCAGCTTTAGAATCGAATATATGTATGAAAACGGAAGATCATATAACCCTATAAGGAAAAGACAAGAAATACTCACAAAACCATAGCCTTTTGATCGACCAGTATTCTTATCCGTGATGACGACGGCCTCAAGAATATCTCCGAACTGCTCGAAATAACGGCGCATGGTTTCGCTCTGAGTCTCCCAAGCGAGTCCCCCAACAAAGACCTTTGTGTAGGTTGTATCCCCAAATGGTGAATTCAAGTACTGAAACCCTGAACTTGAACTCGATCCCGAGCCGGGACCCGGAATCCTTTGATAAGCCATGTCGTTCAAATGAAAACGAAAACCAAAAACAGACCAAAAAAAACACACACGATAGAGACAAAAGAAAAGCGGAAGCTTTATTCAAATCCCAAATTCGAATTCACATGAAAAAGAAGGAAGAAGATTCCAGAAGGAGATCAAATTGGACTGAACTAAGTGATCCTAAAGTCGATCCAATAAATACTCCGCCACATCATTGGAAAACAAAAACCCCAGAAAAACCCTAGACTTTTAACGAAATATACTTGGAGAATCCAAGGAACTTAAATAGGATCAACAAGAAGTATAGACGCTCAATTTAGAGGGAGAAAGGAAAAGATCGAAAAAAAAGAAAGATGGTGGATTCAATAGGCTAAAAAGAATCACATAAAGGCAACGAAAGAAAGAAAATAAAAGGGAAAATAGAAAAACCCTAGAATTGAGGTGGGATGGGCCAAGAAGAGAGGAAGGTCGGTGGAGGCATCAGATGGAAGGTTAGAGAGAAAGTGCGTGATGTGGGCTTGGGTTTGTACGGGAAAAGTTGATCAAGACTAGGCTTTGCTTTTATCTATATATTTATATATATGCACATCAATTTGCAAATGTCAAAAGAAAAGAAAGAATCTTTGGTTGGGTTTTGGGAAGAAGAGGCTATGATATGATAAATCTTACTGTACACTAGTGGTAGAAGTAATAACTATATTAACAGTTCTAAGTCCCCAAAGAAATCCTTTTTCTTTTGTTCAGGGTAATGATGTTACTTTACTTGTGATGGTTCTATACACACTACACATCAGAGGAAGAAGAAGACGGAGGAGGAGGAGGAGGAGGAGGCGGAGGAGGAGCAGAGGAGGAAAGAGAAAGGGTCATGATTAGAGAGAGAGAGAGGAGGCAAAAGTTGGAGAAGAGCAGTGTTGAAGTGGGTCCTACTTCCCCAGTATTTGTCTTAACCTTTTTATCTAATCACCATTGTTGTTACTCGGGAGCTCCCTCCTTCCTCTTCACCTTGTACCTCAGACACTGTTTGTCCCTATTCTGCTTTTTCTTAAATCTGGTAAGTGTATCTTAGCCATGAAGTTTCTTCTTTTGTTTAATCAGTATAGTGATGTATGGATTGTGTCATTCGTTTATCATTTCTGTTGACAGCCAATTAGTTGGGTTTCTAAGATAATAATAATCTCATAAACAAAGATAAATTCTGTTTTCTATATGCAGCAGACAGACAAGACACCGCCTTAGCTTCTAACACCTTTTAACTTAAAAGAGTTAGTTGTGATAATTATGAATTACTGAGCTGAGCTGTGGGAATTGGATAAAGCTGGAGAGCTGGACTTAAACTAAAGTCAAGAAAGGGACCCTCTGCCTCAACAACAAATGGATGATCAATGATGCATCGTTCTTTTCTTTTCCCTTGATTAAAATAAGGACATACGTTACACATAATATCCATTCAAATCCTTTCAAAGAGTTTATTTGTTGAACGTCTGAGGTGTAGTTTTCATGCCTAACTGCCTCCTCCTTCTGGCTGTAGACATATGCAATTCTGGTTGGGGTCCAATCCACCTGGTTTGGACAGGGACCATAGCTCCTGTCCCTCCAAGTGTTTGTGGTGTGGACTGGAAGCGTCAAAGATTACGAAACCCAGAGAAACTACATCCGATTATTATGGACGATGATGATGATGATTGATGTTTCCTTGTTTTGTCTTTGGAAGATGCATCTCCTCTAGGCCCTGAATGTTCCAGTTCCAGAAAATTTCTAGTCTTTAATCTTTTATACTTCCGGAAAACGCCAACCAACCGGCCTTTTGAAACAAACGCAACATAATTTGCATCCAATTCTGTTTTCACAATATTACAATCCGGAACATCTTGCCCTGGAATTTACAATTGTAGAATTTACTGCAACTCTATATACAGATATGTATTATATAGGGTTAACATCTTGCCCTGGAATATCCTGAACCACTAAGCTGAAGTACTGCAGCAACATCCACCTTCAAAGTCCAACAGATCCACCTTGAAGAATTTCAGATTCTCTTTAGCATCATCCAATCTCGTGAGATGTGCATTCTTTGTCAAATTGCTTGCTAGGAAAAGAACTACTAAAAAGAGAATAATGAATCTTGATGCCAAACTAGAGTAAAGCTTCCATTTCTCATCGGCTTTACAGACCTATGGCAATCTGCAGCTAATTGATCTCTGATAATGTCAGAAAAGATCTGAAATTTACTTGGGTCTCTTGCGCTTCCATGTACCCTTGAAAGT
>JAOSBP010000002.1:24038-34729 GCA_027563825.1 Erythroxylum mucronatum | reverse complement strand
AGATGGATCAAAACAATCTCATCGATTCAGTATTGTATATTGATATTCTGTAATAATATGCTATTACAATTGAAATACGGATCAACCTATATGAGGAGCTGTACCTCCCTGACAACACTCTCGGTGCAAATTTCTCGCATATCCCCTTTCATATCATTCCCCTCCTTTTATATCCCATCCTATCCCAATTATTAGGTGGCACCTGTCACTTATTTGCAACTAACTCACGTGTTACGATTCTCCAACCTCTTCTTTCGCCTACTAAATACTAAAGGCCTTCTAGCTCTATCAAAGAATCATCAAAAGAAAACATCAGTACTAGAACTTTTAATAAAACAAAGAAAGTGATGAATCAAGATGGAGGCATAACCTTTCCAAACAGAAGAAGGAGGAAATTGCTAGAACTGTTAATTTTAGGTTGCAGCATTGGACCCATGATTAGTGATGGGCAAACAGTTACAAGGTTCAGCTCATTTCTATCTGCATATCCCAAAGCTTCTTGCTCTGCTGAAGTTTTCGAGACGTCATACCAATCCCATCCCTGGTGCTCGTACAAGAACAAAAAATCCTTGATTAGAAAAACCAGGAATTTTACTAAACTTGGAGAAGAGTAGATATTTTGTCTATACCGTCCTAGGCTTGGAACTGTCGAAACTAGACCAACATTCCTCGTCCAGGACATGATCCTTGGACCAATTTGGATTCCGAATGATTGCAGCAACAGACGACACCACCACAACTTTCTTCACGTTTGCCTTCACACACGCATTCAACACATTTCGTGTTCCAACTACAGCTGGTTCCACTATTTCCACCTAAGATACAGTAGATGCCAGAATGAGTTCAATACAATTATCAGAAAAAAAGGAAACCTTACAGGAAAGAAGCATGGAAATAAATGGCCCAAAACTTGCCTCCGGATTAGCGACAGGCGCAGACACTGGAGTTGCAACATGAAAAACTCCATTGCACCCTTCGATGGCAGCATAAAGACCTTCATAGTCCAGTAAGTCAGCCTTGTAGAGATGCAGGTTCTCCGAAGCATATTCCAACGCCTTCAAGTGAGAGTTCTTATCGTCACCTGAAGTCAAAATGGTCTGCGACTTTAAGAAATAAGAAGAGATTAATCTAAAAAAGAAAAACTCAAAAGAATACCAAGCTTACATGGGTCTCTGACGGTCCCGTGTACCACATAACGTTTTTCAAGCAGAAACTTAACTAACCATGACGCCAGGTAGCCTCCAGCGCCTGTCACGCACACCAGTTCTCGTCCTCCCATCTTCCTCCTCCTCCTTTGTATAACTTTGTTTAGTTTGAAAGCTGCCTTAGTAAGACCAACAGTTTTGGCAATCAGACGGAATAGTCAGAGATGTTTAAAGACAGGAACTTTTGAACTGTGTGAAAGTGAGTAGTTTGGAAGCAAGTTGATTGTTAGGTATCTCAACAGCCGACTGGAAGCAAACGGCAGATGTACCACTCATTTTTTTTTAATCAAAATAACAATTATAATTAAATCAGAATGGCTTATCTGAAATGTAAGGCGTCGTAAAAATTACTGCTCTAAATTAGAAATTCCCCCTTTATGATGCAGCAGGATAACGGGATTCAACCCTAAGGTTAACGTCTTCTTCACCAATTTCGGTGTACTCCAAAAGACGAAGTAGGAACTGCCTCCAAAAGTAAGGAAAAACGAATAATGAAAGAAACGAGTTGTGTTTTATGAGTCCAAAATGAACAAATAGAAATGAGTTGTGCTTAATAAGCTTTTGTACTGCAGACGTGAATATGTGTGTGTTAGTAAATAAGATAGGCAAGCTATATATATATATATAGGAAAAACAAATGACCGTTTGGGTGTATTAAAGAATAATAATAAAGTTGATAGACGTTTTGGACGTTTGAGTATAATAAAGAATAATAATATCCATGATGATTGTTTAAGTATAACAACAACGATGATAAGCGTTATTATGTAATAAAAGTGGGGTATAATTAACAAGTTTAGGAACAATCAATACCAATAAGGCAATAATTCTCCGCTTGATCCAAAACTTGAAAAATAAACTGTAACAGTTTAGGAGAAAAATAGGCAAACAACCAGGTGAACTGAGTCTTGAATCTGGTGTCCATGAATTCGGAGATAGAACCTGCTAGAGAAATAAACAACCTCAAACTGTCCTTATCTCATGATCGCTCTATAGAGATAGCCCAAATGCTCTCATAGGAGGGTGACTAGCCCCCCACAATCACGTAAGTGAGTCGATCAAGTGTGTACTGCTCACACCACCCAAACTTGAGCTATGGAACTCATTAAGGATTAAACAATTCAACCTCATCAAACACAATAAAGTCATGCTAAGGGATATTGTTCAATAATTGAGTATCTCAGTATTATTCCACAAACAATATACAAGTAAGTGGTCACTATATAACTTCATTTGACCCATTGAACTTGGTTTCTCAAGACGGGCGTCCATCAAGAGGTTAATACACAATTGGGCTCAACCTCATCCCTTTAGCATGCTCTGAAATTAGTTTCCTACTTAAAGCTTTTGTAAACCAATCTGCTAAGTTTCTCTCTGACTTGACATAGTTTAGAAAAATTACACCATATCTAATTAAAGAACATACAATTTTTATGTTTCAATCTGATATACCTACTTTTGCCATTATATGCCTTGTTCTTGGCAACATGAATAACAGCCTGCGAATCACAATGAAGGAACATAGAAGGAATTGGTTTTTCCCATAGTGGAATATCTGCTAAGAGATTCCTTAGCTACTCAACTTCTTTTCTTGCCAATTCCAAAGCCATAAACTCAGCCTTCATTGTTGATCTCACAATACACATTTGCTGGGATGATTTCCAAGATACAATAGCTCCTGCTAAGATAAAAATATAGCCATTGGTAGAGTGTATAACATCACTCTTCGCAACCTAGTTAGCATCAGAATGCCCCTCCAATACAGGAGGATGGACACCAAAAAATAATCCATAATGCATAGTACCTTTCAGATACCTCAACAAACGAATCAATGCATTCCAATGCTCTTGATTAGGATTATGAGTATACCTACTAAGTCTACTTACACAGTATGCAATATCAGGATGAGAATAGTTTATTAAGAACATCACACTACCAATAATTTTAGCATCCTCAGCTTGGTTTACAATGTCACCAAGATTTTTCTTTAAAGCAACACTAGCATCATAGAAAGTCTTGACTGGATCAACATCATAGTAACCAAACTTCTTCAAAATTTTCTCAACATAATGAGTCTGATTCAACCTAAAACTAGAGTCAATTCTATCAACTTTGATTCCCAAAATAAAGTCCAAGGTCTCTTTTATATCAAAAGAAGACTTTAGCAAACTCTTGGTAGTATCAATGACAAATAAACTAGTACAAAAAATAAGCATATCATCCACATAAAGAGTTATGATTAGACAACCATTAATATAAGATTTCACGTAAATGCAAGAATTAGCATCACAAAAAGTGAAACCATGTTTGAAAATCGAGCTTTTAAATTTTTCATGCCACTGTTTGGGAACTTGTTTAATTCCATGCAAAGACTTAACCAACTTACACACCTTTTGTTCTTGACCAAACACTCTAAACTCCTTGGGCTGAACCATATAAATTTTCTCATCTAGATTACCATCCAAGAAAGTTGTCTTAACATCCATTCGGTGCACATGAAGCTTAAATACTAAGGCAATAGCAAACAACATCCTTATAGATGCAATTTAGTAACAGGAGAGTAATTATCAAAAAAGTTCAATCCTTCCTTTTGTTTAAAGCCTTTAATCACAAGTCTTGCCTTAAACCTCTCAATGGTTTCTTCAGGTCTCAATTTCTTTTTGAAAATCCACTTACACTCCAAAGGCTTACACCCTTGAGGTAGATCAACTAAAACTCAAGTTTTATTAGACATGATTGACTCTAATTTACTATCTATGGCTTCCTTCCAAAACGTAGCTTCCATAGACCTCATTGCTTCCTCATAAGTTTTAAGATCTTCCTCAATAATATAAGTCACTACTAAAACATCATTTATCTCCTCAAGTTTTATCACCACAAAGGAAGTAATAAAGTCAGAACCAAAACTAGTGGGTACTCTAGCTCTTTCGCTTCTCCTTAGTTCAATAATTTTCTCTTCCTCTATGTCATCATTGGGAGAAGAGTTAGGAATAATTTCTCTGGGGACTTGCACACTCACTTTTATAGGAAATATATCCTCGAAGAACACTGCATCTCCTGATTCCATAATTGATCCATAAGTGCTAAACCCCTCTTCCTTAACCATAAATCTATAGGCAGCACTATTAGAGATATATCCCACAAAAATTGAATCAATGGTCTTAGGCCCAATTTTCTTCCTCTTATGTTTAGTAGAGCAATCTTAGCAAGACACTCCCATACTTTCAAAAAACGCAAGTTAGGTGGATAACCTTTCCAAATTTCACACAGGATTTGATCTAGTTTCTTTTGAGAGACTCTGTTTAGAACATAACAAGCTGAAAGAATAGCTTCCCCATATACAATCAGGTAATCCTGAGAAAATCAACATTGTATTCATCATGTCCTTGATTATTCGATTTTTTCTTTTGGCTATTCCATTTTGTTCAGGTTTATAAAGGGCTGAAAGCTCATGACCAATACCAACTTTTTTTAAAAAAATCAACAAAGAAATAAGTACTATACTCACCACCTCGATCAGACCTTAATCTTTTAATTTTCCTTTCCAATTGGTTTTCAATCTTAGCTTTGTATTTCATAAATATTTCCTTTGCATCACTTTTATTTTTCAATAAGTAAATCTTAGTAAATATAGAACAATCATCTACAAAGGTAATATAATATCTCATGCCTCCTTTATTCATACAATTCTTAAAATTATCTAAATCTTTGTGCACCAAGTCCAACAATTGTGACTCTCTCTCAGTCACTGATTTAAAAGGTTCTTAGAATGTTTAGCTTCAACGCAAAATTGACATTTTTCCATTTCATTAGTGATCTTAGACAACAAGTTTAAGCTTTGCATCTTTTTAATTGACCTCACATTCACATGCCCAAGTCTCGAGTACCATAGGTATCGAGACTTAATAATATAAGCAAAAGAAGTAGATACATTCATTTCAATATCAAGTACAAATAAATCCCCATTATAAAATTCTTTTCTAATGAAGTTCTCATTCTTAGTCAGAACTAGCTTATCATAATCAAAGGTCAGTTTAACACTGACTTTATAAGCAATGCACTAGAAATCAAGTTTGTACATACATCAGGAACAAATAAAACATTTTCTAACGTCAACATTTTTCTAGAAATGAGTTTGAGAGTGACCTTCCCAACTCCTTGTATAGGAACTTTGCTGGAGTTACCCATGTATACAAATTTACCATCAGCAGCATCATTCAACTCCTTGAACAGGTCCTTGTTGGTGTAGATGTGTCGTGTGGCTCTTGTGTTAATGATTCACTCGACCAAATTTCCAGCAAGGTTGACTTCAAACACCACAACAGTAATGATCTCTTCGTCATCACTACCAGCAGCTTCAACCACATTAGCTTAAGGCTAACCAAAATTCTTATGGTTACCTCGTTGGTTGCAAGATGGCTTGGCTTGTGGCACCACGAATAGTCATCATCAATTCTTTTGCGATTAAACTAACCGTGCTTGTTATTGTTGAAGGACTTGTTTTGTCCTCCATTTTTATTGAAGTTACCTACATTTCTATGTTCTATCATATGAGCCTTAACAGTAGGGACAAGGGTGAGTGACTTGATCTTATCTTGTGTATGGTTGACATCCTCAATTTTTATATGCCCTATCAACTCGTGAAGCTTCATGTCTTTCTTCTTATGTCTTAACTAGTTTTTATACTCATTCCAGGCAATTTCTGAATAAGGGCATTAGCTTGAAATAACTCACACATGTTCACACCCTTAGCAAGGATTTCGACAACTAGGTTTCCATACTCATGTAATTGATCCATAATGGGCTTATCAACAACAACGGTAAATTTTAACCACCTAGCAACTACATATTTCTTAACACCGACATCATTCGTTCCATATTTCACTTTTAAAGCATCCCAAATTTCTTTAACAGTTTTGTACTTGCAATAGATATCAAACAAAGGGTTTATCATATGGTTGAAGAACACACTCTTGACAGTACGATTATCCTTTGTTGTCTTAGGGTCGGTATTGTCACTAGAAATCTTTTGAAACAATACATAATCGACTTCATATTATTGAAAGTAAAACAGAATTTTCTTAGATCATCGTTTAAAATTTCTTCCATCTAGAGGCTCTAATCTAGTTAGGTCAGGTATAATTCTCTGGGCTACGGTGATAGGAGCATAACCTATGTCAGGAACAGTAAGTGCAGAGCCTACGTTGGTCTCATTTGTAGACGACATATTAAACTCAAAAGCAGAAATGTCTCACACGAAATAATCAAACAATATGAAGAAAATAACACAATATTCCGACTTCTACCAAAATAAATACATAGCAGTAAAATCGCAGTAATTTCCAGCAAACAATAGCAACACAATAATAATTTCTGACTTAGATTGTTATCGAAAATAGCAATAATAATTAAATCAGAACAGCTTATCTAAAATATAAGGCGTTGTGAAGATCATTGTACTAAGTCGAAAATTTCCCCTTATGAAGGAACAGGACAATAAGATCTGACCCTAAAGTTAACGTCTTCTCTACCAACTTCGGTGCACTCTAAAAAGTAGAGTAGGAACTGTCTTCGAAAATAAGGAAAAACAAAGAACGATAAAAGGGAGGTATAACTGACAAATTTTGAAACAATCAATATCAACAACTGTTGCTTGTGGAATTTTAGCAGATAAATTAAACATTGTTTTGATATAAATTAAACGCTATTACCGTCGCCAATTCAACTTCGAGCTATTCTTCAGTTTTTGTCCTTTCCTGATAATGGAAGACAAGAAAGCATCTTGTCCTCTCCGATTGAACCTTATGCAGGTTCTATTTTAGTGTTCTGATGTTGATGTTGAACCATTAGTCGATTAGGACCGAGTAACACGACAATATGGATTGAAGCAAGCAAAAATGGAATCAGAAACAGGACGATTGGTATATTCGTGAAGAGCTAGCACTTGGGATATCCGACTGTTGGATAATCCCTCAAATTCTATTCTTTCTTCATGAACAGCAAAGAAACTAGAGCCATCATCGTACGTTGAAACTGCCAATTATGTACTATGCAATGGAGGCCTGATGTAGGAAACCAAAGACGAATTGATCTTAAAATATGCGGACACATTAACGTTAAATCATCCACTGTCCTTTTTGTCCTGCAAACAGTAAGAACACACTCATATGCTACATTATTGATAGACTCGACTAATGTGCCACTGGCAAACACTTTTATTACTCCAGATGCTCCCTCCATGTCATTCCAGACAGAGAATATTCTTTAAGTAACATTTGTATCATTACAGGAGCCCAGCCTTTCTATAGCTTTCTACAGAGTCAACGAGAGTTTCCTCCAATGGCCGGTAACTCCAACCTAACCTCTGCAGCCTCTCCGAACTCACCATTGTTTTTTCATCCACCTCAATGAAGCTGCAGACAATACGAGGCATATAAGCAATTACCAAAAAGCATCATAATAGAGAAAGATGTGATAACCCACAACTGATGCATGTCATATATATATGTCCCTGCGATATGCTTGTAACTTTGAACTTAAGTTCAGTGGATATTCAGTACAGTGCAGACACGTACTTCTTGGGATAGTTGTAATTGGGATATATCTTTCGCAGTTTCTCCACCAGATCTTGAGCTCTAATCGCATATGAAGTGCATATGTATCTCCCTTCTGCCTCAGGCTTCTCATAAACCAAAAGCAAAGAATCAGCTACATCACGCACATCGACCACTAATCGAAGCTTGTTCTCCAAGGTCTCATAACCCTCTGCATTTACAGTCATATACAAAGTGGAGGCTGCTTCATGGAATTTTACATTTACAACTCACAAATTTTTGCGTAGAATCTACCTTTCAATAACTTAAGGAGAACCAAGGTACTAGAATTCACAGTGGACTGAAGGATTGGCCCCAAAATTAGGGTAGGACACACTGACACAACATGTAGCCCGCTCTTCTTTCCATACTCCAAAGCCTCGCTTTCTGCTTCTGTCTTGGCAAAACAATACCAGTTCTAGAACATGAAGGAAGATGGTATTATTGCACGCAAATGCTACATTGTAGAAACTTTAAACAGCAAGTTTCAATAACCACTTCAACTCCATCAAAGATTCAGCGTAGACAAGTGAGTTTGGGAATATATTAGAGACTTGGTTTTGAGTTATCTACCTCAGTTGTTCTACAATATTCCTTGTTGGACCAACAACTCTCGTCCATGATTATTCCCTTGGGCCAGCTTGGATTCAAACAAACTGCCGCCGCAGAAGACACAAAGACAAGTCGCTCAACCTTGGCTTGCTCACACGCTTTAAGCACATTCATGGTACCCTTCACAGCAGGCGCAACCACTTCTACCTAAGACAATAGCAACAAACAACACATCCTCGTTTTATCAAAATGATATTCATCAAATTGCATATCTCATTAAATCTAGGGATTGAATAGTCGCCGAGTTGGGATTAGGCAAACATTTTGCAGTTGGTGGGAGGTTCATACCTCCGGATTTGGGACAGTAGTGGAGGGAACAGGACATGCAACATGGAAGACCCCACTGCAGCCTTGGATAGCACGACATAGGGAATCGAAATCCAATAAATCTGCCTTGAAGAGTTTGAGATTATCCGATGCTTTCTCAAATTTGGTCAAGTGAGCATACTTCTGGTCAGCTACAAAAAAATTGCAAGGTTAACGTCAATCAGTAGTGTTCCATACATAAAAATAGTGGAAAACGCAATAGTAGGAACTCAGTACTCCACCAATCTACACTTCAACACAATGGTTCCTAAACCCTCACATAATTTAAATCTCTAATCAATTGACAAAGGGAATTCGGTTTTTGTAAAGGCTAAATTCGGGCTAGAGTTTGCAAGTTAAAAAAGAGAGAGAGGCAAACTTTTCCTGGCAAATAGAAGCTAAAGGATGGAAAAACTAAAAGTTCCCGCCAAATAGAAGAATAGAGATGATATAAAAGAAAGAGAGAAGTGAAATTAACAGTATGACACCGACCATGACCTTGTTCAGCAGCAACGGGAACAAACATATGGGTAAAAGAACAAAACATACAGGGATCTCTAACAGTTCCATGCACCACATAGTCCTTGGAGAGGAGAAGGTTGACCATCTGAGAACCTAAGAATCCTCCAGCTCCTGTCACGCACACTCTCCCTTTCAGCGACATCATGACTTCTTCCTATACTTCTCGACACTAGTTTATGTAATTGTATTTAGTAGACACTAGGATAGAACAGACTAGTAGACTGCGGGGCCATGAGATCCTCTGTCCCCAAGTGCCCCAAGAGCTTGGATGAGAGGGGTACAGAGGGTACAGGGCACTTGGGGACAGAGGAATCGAGAGGATACTAGAAGAACAGAGAGGTGTGTGCGTTTTGGGTTTGGGTTTGGATGGACTTGAACTCACACTTGAATGATTCGTGGGCTTGTATCTTCTTCTCCCAAGCAGGTCCATTATGTTTAGTCACACATACAAAACTGGTGATGAACTAAGAATACAATATTGTACTGTCTGGGATTGAAAATAAACGTACAGAGCACTCAATCCGTCCGAGGAACGTGACTGCTCACCTAAGCAACTTTTTTCGTAATGGAATGAAACCGATTCCAGCTACAAAGGGAATGGAACTTGGAAGGGAGAGAAGCACCGAGCATCCAGTAGTCCAGTACCAGACCAACTGGCCCGAGGCTGACTTCCTGAAGGGTCTAAATGAAATATGACCACATTAAAGTGATCTTCTATTTTATTCGATGTTCAGGTATTGGGTTGGCTTAGTTAGTTGGGTACACTAATTGAAGATTTTGACTTTTGTCTGGTGTCATTTTCACCGAGATGCTAAGCACCCTAACTTACCATCACTGTTCACGAATTCTTGAAGAGTAAGAAGGCATGGATATTTCGTCCTCTCTTCTTCCTCTTGCACGCCAACTACCTTCCTGCTCCCGTGTCAGTAATATATGAAATATCATAAATATCACACCTCTATGTCTATGATAATTGTTTTATTATTAATTCATTCGTCGTCAAATAATTAATTAAGGATTATATAACATACAAAGTTCTTTATATAAGTTATTTTATGTTGTCATACCTTTTTTTTTTGTTGAGAGGTGTCATACCTTTTTTTTAGTATTATGATTATTCAATATCTTCATTATTATTTTATATTTTTGTAGTTAGTTATTTTTATTACCTTTTTATGTTTATTTGATTTATTATTTATATGTATGCATGTTGTCACAAAGGCCTCCTAAGGGGTAGTCGAGTTGGTGGAGTGGAGGGCGTGAAGTCAAAAGATCCTGTGTTCAAATACTCTTATCTATGCTTTCTCGATCTAGCTTGTCATACAAGGCTTGCCTAGTGCGAAGTACCGAGTTGACATGATTTGCGGGCTATTGCGTCTGGTTCAGCCGAATTCTGCTGGACTGCATTGTCGTTGTTCTGATCCATGTCCTGCTCGATTCCGATTACGTGATC
>JAOSBP010000002.1:4256-19170 GCA_027563825.1 Erythroxylum mucronatum | reverse complement strand
TCCATATCATTTGCATTATTATCATCCTATAAGAAAATAAAATATGATGAAAAATGTGAGTACTGAGGAGTAAAGTGAAGATTTTAAAGTTGTTTCTTTGTATAAAATTTTAATATTTTATTATATTTAACCATAAATATTCAAAAAAATAGAAAAAATAGAGTTAATAAAAAACAGGTAGAATATGGGTATCCATGGTTCGGGTTTTACTTTACCCATATCCATATTCATTTTTTATGACTCAACCCATATCCATATTTATATCCATCGGTTTTGACAATTTACTACCCATATCTAAATCCATTGGGTCGGGTAGTGCGGATATTAATCGAGTTGAAAACTCACTGTCATCCCTACTTACGCTTCAATGAAATTTCAACTAGGTGTTGATAATGATGATGATGATTATGTAATATACAAAAGTGTAAACTTTCTTTCCCACGAAAAAAAAATCTCATTACCAAGCCATGATTAAAAAAATTAATCGATTTTGTTGGTTCAATTGTGAAAATTTTGAATGCAGTTTAATTTACTTTAATAATCTTTCTTCTTAAAAATCGACTAGTTTATTAATTAATCGATTAAATTTTATAAATTAATCAATTTTATAAATCAGTTATTTTTTATTTGACAGTTATTTTTTAATTGAACTTAAAATTTTTAATAAATAAGGAAAATTCTCTTTAATCATATTTTAATTTCTTTGATTTTATTCATTCTTTAATCAATTTTATAACATTCTATACCAGTTGAACCATAAATTTTTATCTTGGCGGTTTAACCTTTAGCCCGATTTTTAAAATATTGTTATCGAGAGCCATAGTTTATTTTTATCAGTCAATAGATAAAAATTAATTTTAAGAGTAAAATATATGGTCCTCTTTTCTAGTTTTAAAAATATCGTTTTGTCTTAACTGCATGGCTTCTACGTTGTCGTTTGGTCATCTCGCTTCACCATTGTGCTCCCAAGTTCTTTTCTTCATGTCTTCATTTTTCTTGTTTTCTAATTTGTTTTGTCTCACTCCGTGAAGACAAGTGAGTATCGATCTTCAGAAAATAACCCAAATGCAGTACTTTCAATTCACTTTAATTTCTTTGCTTCCAAATTGCACCTAAAATTATATATGAATTAAAGTGAGTATTTTAAGCATTTTTGTATCATTAATCGCTAAGTGTAAATAATTAAATGCATCAACAATTAAACACATGTCATAATCTATATGGAGTTTAATTATATTACTTACATTTGATTAATTTAAAATTATATAATTTAAAATTTATTATTATTTTTAATCAAAATTTTAAAGAAGGGATTAAAAAATTTTAAATTACAAAACCTTTTTCGGTAGTTTTAAAAATTAAAAATTATAAAAAATCCGTAGTTTTATTACAAATGAATAAAACGAGTTGGGCATATTTAATTTGTTACTTATGTAACACGCAAGAAGAGTTCTGCGTATGCACGTGGGATGCATGAGGTGTCCTGCCTACCTCTGCCTCCCCTCTCTGCCTATAAAGTCCAGCCGAAGTGCCCACAATCCCCGCTCAACCCTTCCCTTCCCTCCCCTCCTCCCTCACTTCTCCCTCGTAACTAACTAACCGACGTGATTTAAATTCAAATATCAAAACGCTCATTTCTCAATTATAATTTAGCATAATTAATGTAAAAATTATGAAATTATGATTAAGATTTAAGACACCACCCAGACCCAGTCCTGTCCACTTCCTCCTCAAGCAGCGCAGCGCAGCAGCTAGTAATTCAATATTTAAATGGACAACTCCAGCCGGCTCAGCTTCACTAAACCTCCGCTTCCCTCCGCCGCTCACCGCCACCGCCACCTGCACCACAGTACCAGACAACAACGTCAACCTGCTATCTCTAAGCACCAAGCTTCCTTCCATGCTGAACGTTCACCCAAAGCCTCCGATGCCCTCCTTCTCCCTCTCTACCTAACTAACGCCATTTTCTTCACCCTCTTCTTCTCTGCGGCTTACTTTCTTCTCCACAGATGGCGCGACAAGATCCGAAAATCCACTCCCCTCCACGTTGTCACTCTCTCGGAGATTGCCGCCATTGTCTCCCTCATCGCTTCGTCCATTTATCTGCTTGGATTCTTTGGCATCGATTTTGTTCAGTCCTTCATTGCACGAGCCTCCAACGACGCTTGGGACCTCGACGACGGTACCGCCACTGATCCTAATTATCTCCTCAAAGAAGATCATCGCCTCGTCACTTGTCCTCCTCCCATTTCTGCTCCTCCTCCCCTAATTTCACCTTTAGCCTCCCAGGAAGACGAGGAGATCGTCAAATCGGTTGTTTCTGGTACCATCCCTTCGTATTCTCTGGAATCCAAGCTCGGCGATTGCAAACGTGCAGCTCTTATACGGCGGGAGGCTATCCAGAGGATGACCGGAAGGTCGCTCGAGGGTTTGCCTCTCGAAGGATTTGACTACGACTCTATTTTAGGGCAGTGTTGTGAAATGCCGGTCGGTTACGTGCAGATTCCTGTGGGCATCGCCGGTCCGTTGCTGCTTGACGAGTGTGAGTACTCGATTCCGATGGCGACTACGGAGGGTTGTTTGGTCGCTAGCACGAACAGAGGTTGTAAGGCGATATACGTCTCGGGTGGTGCTACGAGCATGGTGTTGAGGGACGGCATGACGAGAGCGCCTGTTATTAGATTTGGATCAGCAAAAAGAACCGCTGAATTGAAGTTCTTCTTGGAGAACCCTGACAATTTCGATGCCTTAGCGGTCGTTTTTAACAGGTTTAGTTTCTATTATTGATGAAATAAAATTAGGATTTTCCGGTTATGTTCGTCTTATGATCTTTAGCTGAAATGTACGAGGGGATGTGGTCAGGTCGAGTAGGTTTGCGAGACTCCAAAGCATTCAATGCTCAATTGCTGGAAGAAACCTTTATACGAGATTTAGATGCAGTACTGGCGATGCAATGGGCATGAACATGGTTTCAAAAGGTGTTCAAAATGTCCTCGACTTTCTTCAAACTGAATTTCCTGACATGGATGTCGTTGGCTTATCGGGTATTAAGCTCGTTTTTCCTGAGTGGTTATGTTGTTTATTATACCCAGTGGAGTGGTTATGTTATTGTTATTGATTGATTCGCTAGGTAATTTCTGTTCGGACAAGAAAGCTGCAGCTGTAAACTGGATTGAAGGACGTGGTAAATCAGTAGTTTGTGAGGCAATTATCAAGGAAGAGGTGGTGAAGAAAGTGCTAAAAAGCAGCGTTGCTTCTCTTGTAGAGCTGAACATGCTGAAGAATCTGACTGGTTCTGCGGTGGCCGGTGGTCTTGGGGGATTTAATGCCCATGCAAGTAACATGGTATCTGCAATCTTCATAGCGACTGGGCAGGATCCGGCTCAGAATGTAGAGAGTTCTCAGTGCATCACAATGATGGAAGCTGTGAACGATGGGAACGATCTTCATATCTCTGTAACCATGCCTTGCATAGAGGTAAAAAGAAGAGATTAATTAGATTTCATTTGATTTATTAGTCCTAGTCCTACTTATACTCTATGCTTGGGCTTCGATTCAGGTTGGCACAGTCGGAGGTGGGACGCAACTTGCATCTCAGTCAGCTTGCTTGAATTTGCTGGGCGTGAAGGGGTCAAACAAAGAGTCACCAGGTTCACACTCTAGGCTATTGGCAACTATAGTGGCTGGTTCAGTTTTAGCTGGCGAACTGTCCCTCATGTCTGCAATATCAGGTGGGCAACTTGTCCGGAGCCATATGAAATACAACAGATCAGAAAGAAAGTGATATGATATTGACTGCTCTAATTAAAGTTGGTGGTTTGGGAAAGGGAACTGCGTCTTTATCTCCTCTGCCTCACTCAGTCAAGGTGGTCAATGAGTCGTATAATATTTAATTAAATGCTCCTGCTTAAGTCTTTGGTGTATGTTGTGTCGTACGTATCTGATGTATTGTATTACCAAAATATTCTTTTGTTTAGGGACCAGAACCGGATCGTGGTCCTTCCTAGTTAGAACTTTCAATATTTTCCTTGCAAGCAGAATAATTGATTGAATTATATATACAAGTACTGTAAATCTATGACTTCCACCACATTCGGAGTAATTGGTTCGGTTGCACTAATCTATATTTCTAGCGTAGCGGTAGATTAATTGCTCGTCATATTTGGGCCAGTACTATAACCCAATAGGTTTGCAAAGTTATGGGCCTCAATTGGTAAAGCCCACAAATGCATCTATATAAACTGTTTAATTTGACATGAACAAAGGAGCCTCTATTATTCTCTTCCCGCCTTGTACTGAGGTCCTGTGTGTTCCAGAAACCGGATTGATTTGCGGGAACAAGAAGGAGACTGACGAAGCTCAGAGATCATCCTTATACTTCTTGTACGTTAGACTTATCGTCACCTCTTTGTACTATAAAACTAATATGCTTCTTGTGAGTTTTAGAAAACCTAATCTATTTCCTACAAACTTCTTATTTGCCTCCATCTTTTAGGTCTCACAGCAATTCGCTCATGTTATCTGAAGTTAATAAGAGCACAATTCAGAGCAGTTGAAAGAAGATTCATGCTTCTATATATGTGACTGTGTCTGTGCACACGTTATATATTATTATATTCTGACTACGAGGTTATATTTGTCAAAGATCTATGCTCTATATTACAAGAGTTGTACGCCGGCCTAAAATTTCTATGTGGTTTGTTAAGGTACCAACACTTACATTCTATGTTTGATAAGGTCAAAATCGCAGACAATTCTTGAGTGGAGTAATTGGTTCTATGCATCTCATTCTATATCTTATTTTATCTGGAGCAGCTTTTTGTGCCTAACCAATCGACTTGTGATAGTTAGGAATTCAAAAGACTACATAAGATTTTTTGCCGTGTTTGAATTTCAAAAGTGGTGGGAAAAGGAACCTAACTTTGCAGCTGTTTATAGTTTTAAGTTCTCAGATGCTGCCATTTGTAGATCTACAGTTTACATGAGCGAATTGCTTTCAGATTTAGTTTTGTTAGGTTTAAGAATGAGAAGTGGGGTGATGCATGATATTTCGTATATAGCAGAAAACTAAACAATGGCGTCCACAGTAACTTTTTTCTATTCGTCATTTATATGTGTGTCGTCCTTATAAAGGGTGGCTCATGGATCCTCATCATCATCAACGATCAAGGCTTTACATCTGTGTCTATTGCATCAGTGATCAGTGAATTTCTTCAATGCTATGTTTGATATGCACTGTAAGTGCATAAAGTCTTGCTCTCATATCCCTGGAATTCTCGTACAATCTGTTGTGACGCTTGAGGAATCGTGCTGTTATACTTGGGAAAAAGTGTTAGGTCAACTGTTGGTTTGTGAACGGAAAAGATTATTCTTCAGTGTCATGCTTACAATTTCTCATATTTATTCTATTATAATTTTGTTCAAATAAGGGAATCAGTAGTTTCAGTTCTTCAATCCAGAAGAAATTAACCCATAAAATGGGTGAAAATGAGTACTCTTCATCATCCACTTGTAATGTGTAGTGTTGGGTGCAGCGCTAGAGTTGCTAACTGAGATTAGAGTTTCTTTCAAATTTCGTTTCTTTATTCTCTTTACCTGTTGGGCCTCTGCTTAGCTGTGAGTATGAATGGCGCTCTTGTGCTTCGTATGTACGATGGCCCAACTCGGGCCTCTAGCTGTGGAGGCAATGGTGCTCTTGTGCTTCTTATGGCCCAACTCAGGCCTCTAGCTGTGGAGGCATTTCTGAACCGATTCATGTAAACCGCCGGGGTCTGTAATCACATAAAGGGAATGGCATGAGAATAGCTTTGCAGTGGGCTCCACGTGATCGTGAGGGGAAGGGGGAAGGGTCGAAGGGAGCATTAGATGACAGGATCACATGTTAATCTAAAATCTTATGGCTCTAATCCCTTCCCTCCTTCCTAATCACCCACTCAAATTGTCCCAATGATCTCCATGTCAGCATGTCTTCGTATCTCTTTCTTTAATCCTAGTGGAGTCTTCTGATCTAATCTAATGTCCCCCACCTGCCAAAGTTTTCTGGAATCACTCGTCGGAAACAGGTAATTGATGATTGGGGTTAGAGAACAGCTAATCATGGCATGACACAAATTTGATAGAAAACTGATGGTTTTGATAAAAACTATAGTGATGGTGGTATATGGTATGTGAATATGAATGAAAGCAAACCAAAGGTAGGGATCACTAGAAGAAAGACGTCAGTTTGGCGACATAAATTATTGACAAAAAATGTTTGTATTCTGTCGGTATTATAAATTAGTGACGGAATAAAGCAACGAATAACGGTATTGTTAAAACAGACATAGGTAAATTTACTGACAGATGTATTGACTGTCGGTAAAGTTACTAACAAATTTGTTGTGAACCTTCACTAATTTTACTGACGGATTTACACCTAAGTGACTATTATTAGCAATTAGACAAATTAATACTGCTACACTAATCCATTTGCGTTAGCTGATGAGTAGGCGGCTCTTATTCTCTTAATGCCCAATATAATAATATTTGATTAATGAATAGTCTTCCCTGATTCTCTTATGCTTTTTAATATAAAATTAGCCCACTCGATTACTTGTGTCCATCTCAACAGCTATTGTGCTCCATTCTTTGATTAGTTTAGTTTCTGGTCCCCAACTAATTACCAAGAGCCGACTAAGGTCTTGATTTCCACAACGGAAACCATAATACTTTTTGCATTATCTTATCTTAGAGTTTCAAAAAATATTCTCTCATGTCGATAACTAATTAACCATTTTGATTCTTTGTGAAACCATTGCACCAACTTTTGAGTGGTACCAAACTTACAGAGTAATCAATGAATGATTGACATCGAGGTACAATAATATACAGGGGGTGAAAAGAATTGGCCGTGTTTGCTACATTGATTTGTATATAGGGGATTGCACGATTAGTTTGATAAAGAGAACTATAGTAAAACATCACATCAATGCGGTGTTGTGGCTATTGATACTTATTTGTATTTGATTAACGCTAAATTGACTCTTATCTGCTTATTTCTCATCAGATTAGAGAAAGAGAGACAATAGATGCCTTGCTTTGGCCGTCTACAAACTCATCAGGAGACTCTTACGTACCACACAATTCATAAATCTAAGTTTCATTTTTCTGGTGACGAATTGGAAACGGTTCTTTGGTTATGGTCGGCTTCAAAGTTTTGTAACAATTCGCTCATAACAAGGTAATAAGATATATGATTAAGTTCTTTTTCATAAATAAAGTATTCCTCTTTGCTTCTTAATTACTCCTAGATTTGATAAGTGATGTTCTTAATTACATAATTGTATATTAATATTTTCTCTTTCTTGGTAGTGGTCAAGTGCTTTTCCATTTATTTATACGATCGATATTTATCTCTTGGTTTTGTTTGTTTTCCCTTTCGCTTTTGGAGATCTATTTGGGGTTTCCAATGGATCAATACTTCATTCGTTTAAAATAACCAAGTAGTGGCAAGTATGCATGTCATTGTAGTTTTATATATGATGGTAGAAATGCAATCTAAAGTTGGTGAAAGTTGGTTTTAAGGGAAGCATTCAAGTTTAAGCTGTGGTGATCTTGGTGGGAGAAAGTAGCAGATTTGGAGATGTCAGGAGGAGGAGGAGGAGGCGGATGTAATAACAAGCAGCAGCAGCAGTGGACGCGCAGGTTCTCACTACGTTCTTCAGCTTTTGCGACCAGAAACACCAAATAATAATGAAGACGACAATAACAACACCAAAGTCGATGCAGCCATCACCCGACGACTAAGAGGCCGCCCACCTGGCTCCAAGAACAAGCCCAAACCCCCAGTCATCGTCGCTCAGGACAGGCCTAATGCCCTCCGATGTCATGTCCTCGAAGTAGCCTCTGGCGCGGACATTGTGGAGTGTGTCCAGTTATGCGAGGAAGAGAGGGAGAGGTATCTCTGTGCTTAGTGGAAGCGGGGCAATCGCCAATGTTACGTTTAGGCAACCTGCAGGCACTGTCGTTACTCTGCACGGAAGGTTCCACATTCTCACTTTCCGGTGCACTACTTGCGCCTTCTGCCGGAGGCCTCTCCATACTTTTGTCCAGTGCCCAGGGTCAGGTTCTGCTAGCTTCAGGACCCGTGGTATTGATGGCTGTTTCCTTTTCAATTGCGGTTTACGAGCGCTTGCCTTTGGATAATGAGGAAGCTGTGCAAGTTCAGCCCAAGGCTTCCCAGTCTTCAGGTATTACGGCAAGTGGACATCTCGGTGACAGTGTAGAAAACTGCAGTATTGGTGGTACCAATGGTGGCAGGGTTGCTCTCTTTAACGGGAGGAATTATCAAATTTCGGGTGATTTAAGTGGAAGATGCCTTGAATTTAAATAAATGGTGAACTTGATCCGATTATCCAACATGCAACGAGTGGCTTCAGATAGAACTATATACATATATATATATATGTTTGGCTGCCTCAACTGAGTTGTTATAGCTCTATGCAAAGCGGGAGACGTTGATTGCTTATTACTAGTTACCAAAGAAGTTACCAATTACTAGCATTTGCTCTAAAGTCTAGGTTAAATCAGTTCAAAGCTGTACCGCAAATATTCAGTAACACTGCACAGTATCAGTATGTATCTACAAAGCCTAATATTTAATTCCTGATTCCACCTCCATACTTTTCTACCCTGGAAAAGGAAAACTGATGCATCCGATTCCGACTGCTAGAAACAAAGTCAGCTGGATAATTGCTCAAAGGGGACACGTACGTGGAGTCGACCATGCAGACTTACAATTGCAGAAGTATGAAGCGGATCAATCCTAGAAGGCAAGACTACCACCTGCTCAACAAGCCCAAACAAAGAAACTAATCATTATTCCCAACAACACGAACACCTAACCACATACATCGTCATATTTTATGCACACAAAGATATGATGACTATGAGCACTTTGGTAGCCTAGTCTATAGGCTATAACATGCAAGCAAAAGGAGTAATATAGCCCCCTTGAATCTTCGACCACGACAGATAAACTATTAGCCCAAATTATGGAGAGAGACCTTTGCCCCTTTTAAATGGAGCAATAAATACCTTCTTAAAGGGTGTTATGCCCCATGGATTATCAAGCTGCTCTGGTTGACCTGTTATAACCAGGCGTCCCGCAGGATCGGACTGAACTCGCACCTGAATCCACCAAAACATACAAGTCAAGAATAAAACTCTCTAGCTCAGAAACATAAGCTGTAACAAATTGCTACTAAAACATTTTTAACCTTAAAAATGGTACAAACCGCTCAGCCTTTAACTGATGCCAAGGCTCCTGCCGCACCAGGAAGGCACCAGTTGAAGTACAAGATTAATGAACTTAGAGACTGCAGGCTCAAAAATGGACTATCTCAATTACAGATCAAACACTATGCTAGTGGTCCAAAGTACACCACTACATTGAAGGACAATGCATTACCTAAATCTGACAGCAGGATTTATCACAAGAAATCACTCAATAAACCACTGAGGGCCTTTTTCCCTATATGTGTTTTAAGATTGCAATTGAAAACCAGTTTCACGTTGATTACACCAAGCACATCTGTTCAACTAATCAAACTCAAATGTACGAATTCAATCTCACAGGCTCTCCTGTCAATCATCCAAATTGCTCCCTCTCTCTGTGTACTCATGCATACGTGTGTGTGTTTGGGTGGGTATCTGTATCTTTCAAGAGTCTCCCGTGAAGATTACAGGGAATAGGACCACAAAACTATTTACAGTTTTTTATTTCCAAGATCATAAGAACTGGATGCCACAAACAAAAAGGTAACAATTTCATTATAGTAAATCACTAACATAAGGAAAAAAAAAGGGCCTAAACTTAGCAAAATGTGGGAGGACATAAATCAAAAGGTTTCAAGGAATTACTCACCTCCTCTCTCAAAAGCCCAGGGACCAAAGCATATACTTCATAGCAATCTTTCTGAGCATAAAGATTGCTAGTTGTTACGATATAAAGAATTTGGCAAACAGATAAGAAAAGTGAGACTTATAGAAACAAGCAAACATATACTCACAGTTTCCCGCACATTGATCTTTACCCAATCAGCAGGAGGTCCAATGTCAACAATCTCTGGCTCCAGTCTAGTCACATAAGTTGAAAAAGAAAAAGATTTACAATTCATTAAAACAATATAAGCATTCACAAAACAAGCCAGCACAACAAAACACAAATGTACGGAAATAATCAATTGAGAGGTAGAGGAAATAAGAAACAATAATAATCAATTAAGAGGTAGAGGAGATAAGAAACAATAATAATCAATTGAGAGGCAAGAGGAAATAAGAAACAATAATAATCTATTGAGAGAGGTATAGGAGATAAGAAACACCAATAATCAATTGAGAGGTAGAGGAAATAATAGCAATCTTAACTCCCTATCTGCTTCATTACTTCCATGCTTGTCAGCAGGGTCCATGTTATTAGTCTTCTGTTTGTGTATGCCTGATTCAACCAACCAGAACAAAAGAATAAGACTTGGCACAAACAACAAGCTAGACGGAGAAATCTTTAGACTGGTCGCCTACCGATGCTTTTCAGAGGTTTTTCACGCTTAGTTGCAGTATTCAAGTTCTTGTCCTGTACAAAACAAAAAATAGAAAGGCATTACTCCAGTCCACAGTATGTAAAAGATAATGGGAAAGCACAGAGGTTCTAATCATTGGTGTTTAGATTTTCAACCAACCTTAATAATAGGCTCACTTATCTCACCATACCCCAGAAGACGCTGAGCATGCCAACCCTGCATAGCACGAGTTGCAGCAATTCTTCTTTCCCTGCCTGATCCTGACCCTGGCGGTTGGTAGCCACTTGTCTACACAAAGAACTAATGACTCAGGAGAGAGAGAGATGCAAAGGGCGGAAGATAAACAGATAAAAGGAGAGAGACAGCAAATGGGAGTATTATTTGGTCTAGCATTAGAAACAGAAAACAGATGAAACAATTGAACAAAAACATCTAGTAATCTGGTTAAATTTCACCGTTTTACTATGTTACATGTTTCTTTCAAGATCATTGCAGCCAATTGAGTAAATAATGAGACACTACCTCTTTTTCAACATTAGTTGATTGATGCACAGGTGAACCTGGGAGCTGGAGCTCACCATTTTGTCTTTTATGCTTTTCATATTCCAAAAGTGCCTGCATCAAGTAAAGGCAAACCATTAAGAGAATAAATACACAGTATTTACTAATAAGTAGCAGTACTGATCAACCATCAGAGCAAAAAGTTTTTGGTAAAGCTGATTAAAACATCTAAGCTTGTGTACTTCCTTCTGGAGTTCAACAATCATAAATGGACAACTAAACAGATTTGGCAATACAAGAGTATAATGGCCTTGAGATTCAAGGAAAATTTGAAGTTTTATTGCTGGAATGCAGCAGAAGCTGCAAAGAAGGTTTGCTAATGGCTTTAACAAGTGCTAGTGGACAATCACTGTTATTTCCAGAGTGCTAACTTAAAAGGATTTTCACTTCCCTCTTTGGGTCAAAAGTGTTTTTCACTTCCTTCTTTGGGGTGAGAGTGGTGTATGGCTTTTAGTACAGAGAGGCAGGGTGGAAATGTCATATGAGGAATCTCATAACATCATGGTTCAACATAAGACTAATTGCTGATAAAGAACATCAATACCTTCTCATAGAAAATGCGGAATGTCCAAGAGACAGTTGTGCAGGTCCTGTGAGACAGATAGAAAGACAAGGCTAAATAGATTGATAAAACATTTGGGTACCAGGTCAATTCATTCAAATGTTGAATGACATAAATTACATCACAGGAAATACCTATAAAGAATAAGATAAGAAAGAATAATTTGGTATGCATTTAGACAAGTATGTAGACATGTATAAGATGTATCAAGTATTTTGTAGTTAAAATAAAATAAAGAACTGTCAGAATGATGGTTCAAAGCAATCCTTACTTAGGAGGGTGGAAAGACTCTCCAACTTGCCTCCACAACTTGGATGCAGTGACCTAAAAATGTAGAAATGACTGTCATAAATTAATATCAACAAGCACCTGATAATTCATGAAGGGTGCTCAAGCACAGGCAACATCAAAGAAGATTGGTGACAGGAATTTTGATAATCTGCAGTAATAATATTAAACCAACATGGTCCAGAATATCATGTATAAAGCATAAATGCACACATACTACTTCATAGCCACCCAATTTGATGACAGCTCTCCATAACCTAACTCCATTAAAAAAGAAGCAGAAATTAGTCTGTAACATACAAGCAAGCGGGGATTGATTGTTAATCAAAGTCAACTGCAAAATTAAACGTACTTCAAACAATTCAATGGCTCTCCATAAAACTTAGGAGGCTTGAACTCCAAAGCATTTTCCCTGTAGAAAGTTTCAAGCTCCTTCATGAATGATGCTCGCTCCTCTGGAGTTCCAGACTCGTCAGACTCCCCCCTCTGCAAGCCAGAAAGGAGGCCATCCTCTTGATGAACACTCATTATAACAAAACTACATATTAAACGCCTTTACTCAACTTACCTCCACATCAGTCCACACACTCTTGGATTTGGACGAAATGTCGTGCTTTGATTTATGAGTAGGATATTTTTTGAGAGGAAGAGGAGTGGCAGTTTCAGGTTGACGTTCAAAAATTTCCCTATCACCATCACCAAACCTGCAGTCAGGCAATTTTTCACCGCGGGCACCATTAGGATTGGACTCCAGGACAGGTTTATCTTCAGGTGGACCATCAAATTTCTGTTCAGGTACTTTATCTTCTCTGACATCATTACCATTAGAAGCAGGAGAAATTTTATCTTGAGAAGAAACTAGAACATCAGGCAAATCATGAGAGGGTGGTTGAACATCGGTCATTGGAACATCAGATGGCAATGTGAGGGTGTTGTCACCGGCAGTTACTTGGTGGTGTGCATCAGATTGTTGATTCTGTTGCGCTTGAACACCGTCCTCGACAGGTTTGACACCAGGGTCGTCTTCCAAATCTTGGGTTGGCATCTCAGTATCTGTCATGAATATTTAGGCTGGAAGGATCGATCGCCACTATTTTATTTTTAAAAAAAGATTAGAATAAGCACATAAGAAAAAGGGGTGGTAAAATAAAATTTTGTTGAATGCTACACTGAAGTTGAAAAAAGCCACAAATAAATAAACACTCAACAAAGGATCAAATTCTAATAGTAAGTGCTTGTTCAACCTCCCGAAACAAAGCAGAACGAAGAAAAAAAGCTATAAATCCAACCAAAAATGAAACAAGCAATTTCAATTCTACCGAGCTAATAGAAGGAATATTGCATCCTTTCAGTAATGGAGATATAAATATAAAATTAATGTTTAAATGAGATTGACAAAAGGAATAGGGAACAATGTGGATGGGAAAAGAGAGCTTGCCTTGCCTGTGAAAGAGGGAGGAATGAAGGGATTAGGGTTTGGGGGCAGCGGCTAGGTTAAGGAGAATGAGACGAGGGAAGTAAACAGAAAAAAGAAGAAACAAAGAGAGAGCGACAGAGATGGTGTGTGGTGTCGTGAAATGGAACAACGCTGAATCCAGTCCTTCATGTCATGCCAACAAACAGCTGAACCAGAAGCAGAAGCAGAAGCAGAACCAGAGTCAGACAAATCTAGCGCTCGACGCAGCAGCGGAGCCACTGGGCCTCATTTGATGACGGGGTCTTCATTTACCAATCTGCCCTCCTCAATTCCCGTATTTTACATTGGGCCTAAGCATAGCCTACAGGCCCTAATGTTAGCGGTTTGGTTTCCAAGGCCCAATTCAAATCAATATATAAATTAATGTTTAAAACTAACGTAGACTTACATAAATAAATTAAAACCATTATCCGAATTATCTTCTTAAATATTTTATTATTGGTTGCATTAACCACTAATTGGGTTCTTATCAACAAGATTTGATATTCTATATAAATTGATCTATGGAAGGAACCAGGCCAGGACTTACACAAATTGAAATTGGATTGGATTGTTCCTTCCTATCATAGTAAATGACATGGATGGTCAAATAGCACAAGCAAACCTTTTTACATACATAGATGGTATGGTAGGTAGTTCTTTTCCCTAGACCCTAGCTGCTACTGTGTTTTCCTTGTGTATAGTATACTACTATACTATCCGCCATCCCCACTATTCTAATTACAACTCTTCTACAATTTCAAATCAACCAGAAAATGTATTATTTGTGGATTTTAATAAGCACACCTCATTCACTCTTTCAGATTAAGCCTCACCTTCTCAACCTTAACTGATACCTTCAACCTCTGCTCCTCAATATCTTTTAGTACCGCCAGCAGTTTTGCTCCATATGCTTCACATCGCTCACTTGCATCAATGGTCAATTCCTGAATTTTCTGATCCTCATCCTAAACAAAACACAACCATATAACTTCATCTCTTGTTAAAAACTTGGATTTATATAAACACCACACAAAATTCATGCCATGCATCACACCACATCAAGATCGCAAGAAGCAGATTTTACACACCTTTCTATGTCGACCACACAAGAATGCACCAAGGAATTAAATAAATCATGTTATGCACAAATTATTTAAATACCCATCTCTACGTCAATAAACCTAAAACATTATGTAGTTATATTTATGTAGAGAGCCGTGAGCACCAATAGACTTCCATGGAAGTGCAGAAAATGACTCTCTCTGATTTACCTCCAATTCATTAAATAGCTAATGCTGCATATGTTGTAACTGTAAAAGCACAACCAGAGAACGCACAAGACGTTTAGAATATCAACTTGCAACATCCTTGAATCAGTAATAAAATGTGGAAGAATAATCAAGAGGCTCGTCTTATAAGGGCAGAACAGAACGCATAATGGTCTTATATGAGGAAGGAACTGACCAGACAGCACAATTTGTGCTG
>JAOSBP010000001.1:25918941-25930006 GCA_027563825.1 Erythroxylum mucronatum | reverse complement strand
AGAACCCTTTTTAGAATAAGGGTAGGTGTGATGTGTATATCTCCGAAACCTGCAATAGTAACTAGAGAGCCATTGGCTATTACAATTTTTTTTGTTACTTGGGCATGGGGTATAATTGTGAAAGAGTTGAGATGTGGGTGTCATATGGTTTGTGGCACCCGAGTCTATTATCCAAGAATTGGTATGAAGATTTTCTGAGGCATTCATGCAAACAGGGAGTAATGGTTTACCTGAAAGAGCCAAAGAACAAGTCTTAGAAAGTTTTTCAATAGTCCCCAACAAGCTTCTCAGCTTCTTAATTTCTTCACTGTCCATGAAATTTCCTCAACTTTGGGCTGATCTACAATATGTGCTTGGGACCTCTGTTGTCCCCCACGGTTTCCCCATTCTCGAATTGGTGGTGTACCGTGTATTTTCCAACATGTCTCCTTTGTGTGCCTCGATTTCTTGCAGTGGGTGCACTAGAGGTTGTCCTTATTCTCCTTCCCCTGGTTTTCTCTACCAAAATGCTTAGATAGATCACTTTTTCCTTTGTCTTGATGATCAGTTTTTGCTAATAAGGCTGACCCGTTCATGGTTTGTGGTTCAAGCATAACACTCCTTCGACTTTCTTCTGCTCGAATCAATGAGATTGTCTCTTCTAGAGACGGAGTGTCCACTTTTCCAAGGATTTGGATCCTGACCTGATCAAATTCAGCATTCAGCCCAGCCAAAAAATCATACACACTGTCTTTTTCAATGAAGTTCTTCAAGATGACAGCATCCTTAGGGCATTTCATCTCAAAAACTCGATAATGATTGAGTTCTTGCCACAGATTTTGCAGGAACTTTGCATATTCTGTGATAGATTTATCTCCTTGCTTAGTAGCTGCAGTTTTGATCTTGATCTCATACACTTGAGCAGCATCATGAGCCTTCGAGTATATGCGACGAATGTATTCCCAAATCTCCTTTGCAGTTACAAAAAACATGCATGTGTCACTAATCATGGGATCCATAGAACCCCATAGCTAGGACATTATCATGGAATCCTCCTCATCCCATGCTTCGAACATTGGGTTATCCTTAGTTGGTCCTATTCCATGAAGATGACCAAGTCTCCCTTTGCCCTTGAGGTATGTACGGACAAATTGAGACCATTTGAGATAGTTCTTCCCATTAAGCCTATAGGAAGCCCGGATATTTTGTAAATCTCCAATTTTTTGAATGGTGCCGAATTCTTCTGGAGGGTTAGATCTGGTGGAGACTGAGGTTTGAGAGGTTGACATGATTAAGAAGAAGATACTGCAGTGAAGAAGAAGATATTGCAGCAATTAAGGTTACTCTAACGAGAATCACACAAGAGAAGAAAAAAAATAGGGTTTCGGTAGTGCAACAAGGAAGGCTGCTCAAAGGACAAATCCCAGAAAAAGAAGCCCTACAACTCTGATACCATGTGGGAAAGAATTTTCCTTTATTCTTGTTTTTTGAATAGGAGTATACAGCCATATATATAGGATATTACAAGTAGGAATTTAAATCTGGAAAGTTATCTAAAGCTATCTAATGTAATACCTTAATTTAAGGGATTTCAAACTTATCTTATCTATTTACAGCCTATCTGCATCTAAGTATAATCTATTTACAGCTGTTTAGTATCTCAACAATATATAATTATGAAAACAACAATTGGCCCATTGTGATTGGCCCATCTTAATTACCACTATTGACAGTTGTGTAATGGCTATATAACACGACACTAGTTGTGTCTGTTGTGTCTTTCTTAGCTTCCAGAACTAACTGCACTATGGGACTAATTTGTGAGTACCATTTCTAGCATCTGTGTACATGTTAAGTAACAGATATAGAACATACCTCAGAGTTTGACTTCAAGTAAACAGGCATGTACTCTTTCAGATCATCAAGAGCATATGACCCAACAATAAGCTCTCCAATTACCTTGTTTCAAACAAAGGATAAATGCTAATCCAAGCAAAAATCATCATAATTCAGAGAGTAGAGAAAGAGAAATAGATGATGCATACCTCAACTGAGAGACGATGTGGATAGCAGGGTTCATCCCATGCATAAGGGCAGGAAGTGTAAGGTTGAACAATAGTGTCAAATGTTTCACATCGTTGCTGATAAACTCGTAACCTCTGCAAAGAAGCAAATGTACATTGAAGAAGTAATAGTAATAGACTATATATGGACTGATGCAGGGAAGTTTCAAATTGTGCAACACAAGGCTGATGTCGGGAGCTCAACCCCAAGACACCAATTCTGACCAAGGAAGTAAAAGGCACTAAGCACCACCAAGGTGCTAAGACCGATAGATTGCCTAAGGCACCAAAAAAGCGCTTCATTAAGTGAAACAAGGCACTTTTGGAAAATAAAATTTATATTTGTGATTTTCAAATAAATACGTAACATGCTTAAGTTGCAATTCATTAATTTTTATCATGCATTGTATATGCTAATAATGGGAGCCATATTAAGCGGTAAAAGGAGAATAAGAAGAAGCATAGTGAAGCTGTTTGAAATGCATGGGAATTCATTTCTATTGATGTAGCTCTTTCTTGGATCTTCTAATTACCCTTAAATTAGTGGATTTGATATCTTGATAATTGATAAATAGAAATTCAACATTAACAAAAATTATTAGAAAAAGTGAATTAAATAGAAGTCTTCATAATTAATAAATTTTGATCCAAGTTAAATACGATTAGAAGTTCACAGTGGGTGGACTAGAAATCCTTTTTTGGTGCCTTGCTTTAGCGCCAACACACCCTTAGGTCAGTTCCTTGACTAACTTCTTTAGCCACTCTAACAGCATATAGTCTAACTGTCCAATGGAAATAATACATGGAAGCACCACACCATATTTCTAGGTGAAGTTCTGCTTTATCCAATAGTGATACTACAGAAAAGAAAAGGTAAAACATCTTCTGTTTAGGTGCTCAACTCAAAACTAAAAATAGAATCCTGATGTGTCGATTAAAGAAAAAGCAACTGAAATCAGTGACATTATAGAACGAACCTCCTTTGAGAAATTGTCTATTCTGTATGGCATAAACCCCATATCATCATCTGACAAGAGTATCAAGTTTGTACCAGAATTTCCATGGAGGTTCCCAACAAATTTTTCATCTTTAGTGGAGATATCAGCATTCTGGATCTCCACCCTTATCATGCTTAATGCACCAGAAACATAATTCCGCATCTTCACTTGGGTATCACCTAGACTATCTGGGGAGAAACTGCCTGACCATTGCCATCCAGGTTCATTAAAACGAATGGAAACCAACAGCTCTCTGCAACAGGAATTAGATGGAAAAGGCAAGGAAAAGTAAATGGAGAGTAAGATGAAAACATAACTGCAAATTGAGTGTTTATGTGATGAGTCTTGTTGCTAGTATAACAATTGTAAACAGAAGTACAAACTCAACAAGTAAATCTGTAAGCCACATAGATCATGGGCTCCAATTTAACATAGTACTGTGCGAAGTTACTTTGCTGTGCCTAATACCAACAGCAATGACAATGTCTTTCTATAACAGTATTGGATAGGCAGCAACAAGGAAAAATTAATATTTTAATCTCAGACTTCAGACAAATTATCCAAATTAGTCCAAAGTTCATTTTGTATCAAATATAATCAAATGTTATTTCCCATTAGTGATTAAAGTTAACTGAGTTGACATGACATGCCATATGGGCTGTCTCTAGTTCTTGAGACATGTAGGATTAACCAAAAAAAGAACAGAGAGAGAGAGAGAGAGAGATAATGGATGATGATTTAAATTATAGTTAAGGAGAAATTCCAAGTCCGAAATCCCCCTACCATTAACCTAATTAGAACACCCTGTAGTACAGTCTTTACAATCTAGCACCATTGCCTGCATCTAATTCTTTTCCCTAACCCCTTTTCCCTTCTTTCCATCATGCAACTTCTTCTGCACCAACTTCCTCGTCTTAGTTTTGATTTTGGCTTTTCTTCCATCCTCTTTTACACTTACTAGAACTACATTTCCATCTCCATCTACCTTAAGAACCCCCATCTTTTTATTGGCCTGCAAGTAACCCAATTTCTGTTCATCACTAAGTTTCTTTTATTGGCACATTCGTTTTTAAAAAATAATAAAATAACTTTTTAATCAAAATTTTTGATACTGTGCCCACAGTCGAACACCATTCAAGCCCATAAGGGACATAATTCCCAACATGTTCAAGGAAAATATGAAGAAAAGTAAAACTAGCAGTAGCAAGTGCCACCTTCTTGGGGCTCAAAACCCAAAATCACCACCATAAACATCACCAAACCAACACACTAACCCGTCTCACTTTCTTATTCTTTCTCTCTCATCCTTGCTATCACCACAAACAGAGCCCTGAACAACTATATCTACATGCCTGCCATCAAATTTCCCGTGATCACAATTTATCCAATTAACCCATCATAATTTTGTTTGCTTATCCTCCAAATTCCCCCTCTCAAAATCAGGTTTTTCCCCAACACATCATCCAACTCTAGGGAGTTTGTTAAAAGTATTGGATCAAAGACCACGGTCTTCTCTTCTCCAATCAAGCACTGATCACGCACATTGTGCTTCTTCCTCTTATAAGGTCAGCTTTAACTTATCATGATTCTTGAAAAGATTCCACAAGAGAAGTGGGATTTGGACATGAAATTTCTCCTTGAATGTAACTTAAAGCTTTGTCAGTTACGCTCCTCTTTCTGTTTTTCTAACTCACATGTCCTAAGACTTAAAGACATAGTCCACGTGGATCATGTCAACTCAGTGAAGGATGCTCACTAAGAAGGACTAACATCAGGCTATTTTATATTCCCCCTGGGGGTAATAAATAAACAATGAGAAGAAAATATTGCATCACTAGTTATAATTATCTCACGGATGCAGAAGTAACCATTACATCACGTTAAATCTTATTCCTATCATTATTATTCAAAAAAAAATCTTATTCCTATCATTTTCACCTACTACAGACTTGTCCCTGCCAAATTGTCACACTGAAAGAAGTTCCATTTCACGTCACATTAGGTCTTGTTCTTATCTTGGACCTAGTAAAACGTTTGAGAACAGGATCTACAAATCAAGCTTACAACTACATCTACGAAGATGCACTACTCCCTCAGTTAGACAGCTAGCAACCCATTCAATTTTTTGTAGTTACAACGTTCCAAAACTAGTGTATAGTGGAACAATTAACATTAAGTACCCTAAATCTTAAACCCTGATCATATAAAAGATTAAGAATATGTGGCATGTAGTCCCTACAGAAACAATACCTTGCTGTATTGGTCCAGTGAAGATGAGAATGCTGTCCAATGTCCAAATAATGGAGATAATCAGTTCCTTTCTGCTTATAACACAGGTCTTTGCTACATGCATTACAAATGACATATCTGCAGAATAAAGGAAACAGTACTGACAACAATGAGCTCATATGAGTACAAAAGATCTAATAGTAAAAATCTAATCTAGTAGTAATGGCAACATTACAACCTGGGTTGGAATATAATAGCTCGTGTCTCCCCCGTTACTGGACCCGCAATAGTATTGGAAGTCACAGAGACAATAAATGCAGCATTTGAAGATGACTGCGGCACAAGAATAGTGTTTGAACCACTTGGTGGTATAAGGAGAAATGGATCTGACCATGAAGAATTAGGGACATTTTCCACAAAACATTCACGCAGGCAAGCACCAACCCTGACCATTATTTCACTTCCTGAAGAAATTGGCCGTGGCGAATACATGCAAGCCTTAGCCTTTTGATGATTGGTACTATCAACGCCAGAATCTCTCCCAATTGATCCACCATTGGAATGTATATTGAGAGCATCTCTTTGGCTGTTGAGTTTATGCTCTTCTAGTTGGTTGCACACGGGTTTCCCTGCATCACTCAAAATGGAAGGTTTACATATAAATCCCCTAGGATGTGATTTGTAAATTTTGTTGACCACGAACATGTTATTTTTAGAGGAAGAACGCTCTAAGCCATCATTCACATGAGCATTAGAAAATACATCAAGGTCAGATGCTAAAAGACAAAGCCCATCTTTGTTGTGCTGAAGCACTTCTTGTTGAATCAAATTATAACAGGATGGAATGGTGAAAACTTTTTCCTTCATATTTGCGGCATATTCTGCAATGTTAATTGGGAGACCGGTGCAATTATAAATCAAAAAGGGAACAAAAATCAAGAGTTCCCGTGCACCAGAAAATACATCCATCATTTTCTCCACTGCTACATATAGCGGACCTAGACAAGGAAACATGAATGTTTTTAGAAAATGGATATCATCCAAAAATTAGAACCTAAATCTAACGAAACTACATTAAAACCAGAGAAAATGGTATGCCACCGTGAGATGTGTCACTATCAAAGGTTATGGTCTCAGTTAGAGAAAGAACGGTTCCATTAAACTTAGCCATTGTGCTGAAGGTTTCTGTACGCGGAAACTTCAAAGATGAAGATTTGAATCCATGCATATAGAACTGGATTTCCACATCATGTGAAGGATCGATATGATAAAAGGACATTTCTAACTGAAAAGGACAAAAGAGAAATATATCACGTTCTCTTCAGATTATAAAATAAAAATGAAAATTGCATATAACAGCATCATTTCACCAAAATTTTCATACCTCTGAAAGCAATGCAGTGCAAGCCACACCAGCACTCTCAAGTGTCAATGATACTGGATCAGGAAGATAGTTTTTCACCACCAACGGAGTACTTAGAGTCACTAGATGGATACAATTCTTTTTTAACTTCCCACTATCATGCTTGTAGCTTTCAGCCAACCCTTTATGCGTGTAATCAACACGGAGAGATGAATGTTTTTTTGGGTTGTTGGATGAAAGCAAGCTAAAATTTTGAACTGACATACAACACCGGAATGGATCGCTACTAGGGTGAGATGGATAACAAACAAATGGTCGAAGAAAACCAAGCTTGCTCTCTTGTGAAAGGATATTTGATAGGTCATATACTTCACTCCAAAGGAAAGAACTTCCAAGGGGCCGCCAGCGCAAGCGACCAGCTTCGGCCAAATGTAAAGGCAACGGAAACTCCTGACCAGGATATATTGGATCAAGGATCTGAAACAATGAAATTACAGTTGTGATGTCCCACATAAAAGAAGTTTAAGAACATAGGTTGTTCAACAATGTCAAAGTAGCAAGCTCTACAACTTGAACCTAAAGTTCTGGCCACCTAAAACCAGTTTGCTTCACAAAAGTAGTGGCTCAGAAATTTTGCTTGGGATGTTCTAACTGATACGTATGAGAACGTATCATCAAATTTTTTACTAGCAGGAAAGCAGTCCATTTGTCCATACCTTAGGAGAGACTCCAAATGGAATGTCAAACCTCAGTTCCAATGGCATTGATGTAGCATTAGAAAGTATGACCTAAATCAGCAACAAAATGGGTTAATGTTGATTAAATAAGAAATAGATGCAACAAGAAAAATCACCTACATACCGTTGAATACAACCGTATTAACTTGCTGTAGCGCTGAACTGAAACATCAAACACAACAGGAACAACAAAACCACTTGCAGTATTGGATTTAGCATTCTCATCAGGATGCATCTCATATGCTGGTGGGTGCCCCACATTTGCAGCAGCTACTTTGTTTGATGCTTTAGAGAAATCAACCTCAAAAAGGGTCAGTCCTATACGATCCATTGATATTAGAGCCGAAGGTAGAGATGTTCCATCAAGTTGAATACTCATAAAGTGATGAATAACTCCATTTGAAGGCTTTTCATTGAGCCTGTCAGAAGATTGTGCAGGCCTTTGACGAAAGATCAACTCCTCAGGGGTTTCGTTCAGAAAAATAGGAACAGAAGCACCTGGAAGTACAAATTTCCCGTCCTTCACTTTTGACAAATCAAAGTCATCAGGATTAACGAGTCCCTCTATGACATGGTATACTAGAGGCAAAGAAGTGAAATTTTGCAGTACATAAGGTGCATATCTTCCTTCATGTATATTTTCTGTAAACTTCAGAGCAGAGAAACTTTGATCTTCAGAGAGTTCATTTGGTTGCCTTGAATATGAAGCATCCTTAACCATCTCGATTGTCCTGAAAGCACACTTTTGGAGACAAAAAAATCATCAAGAGAATGTACCAAAGAAATTTCTGGAAATGATTTTGTCATTTCATGATGTGCCCAGTCTATGGAACATTTCTTCAAAATCCTCATGTGTCTTAAGCACAATGTATGGAGGCTCATTGGATGAAATCAATTCTATGCTCAAAGATTAAAAAACTCTATTCAATAACATGTACTCAAGCAACCAATAAAAGCATCTAAACCTAAATGACATGACATCAATTCTATGCTCAAAGATCAAAAAACTCTATTCAATAACATGTACTTAGGCATCCAATATAAGCATCTAAACCTAAATCAAGCATCATTGGTAAGCATATGCAGGAAAATTATATGCGATCAATGTCAAATATGTTCTTTCTTGAAAGATTCTATTTTGCTTAGTCCACCAATGTGATGTTTGTTTTTGTACCATTTAGCAATACAAGGAAATAAGGTTGATTGAATTTCTAATGATGTTTCAAGGCATGCCTGCTCAGCAGAAAAATGATTAAGGGTGCACATATACTAGCCTGTCAACATACCTCAATAAGAGACTCTGTAAAGTTCAAATTAAGCTTTGCAGTTGACGTGAGATTCATCTCTGTGGTATCAGAACTACTTAAGAAAGCAGTCATCTCTTTTTTTTTTTTAATATCTATCTGAAAAATCCAAGGTTCAACAAATGGCTCCCACAGTACCTTCAACATATACGAGAAGTTATCAGCAAATTGACATATTTAAAGTGTTAAGGGCATTAACATCTCCAGAGTTTCATACACCTTATGTATGTTGTTGTAGTTCACTTCAAGATGACTACCAATTGAGCACTCAATACTGTTAGGAGTTGCAACAATATGCAACTCAATGTTCCTTAAAAGAAACTCCAACAATGGTCCACAACAGCTCCACTAAACAAGGGGGAAAAAAGCGACATAAATAACAAAAAAAATGGACTTCGGTTTTCCTCATTGTCACATACGAAGCACACAGGAAGTAATTTACTGCAAGATAGTCAGTTGTTTAGACATAATAAAAAAAACACTTTCAGTGTAAGAAGCAAATACATTATAAAGAATTCTAACATTAAAATTTTAGCATGAAGTGGAAAATCCAAATAAAAGATTTGATTTTGAGTGACCATATGTAGATATTTGTCTTGATTTTGGTGAGTAGATGAAATTTTGTTGAAAACTAAGATTGAAATATAGAACCATCCAAATGATAATTAATTTGGATTTGATATTACCTCAACCAAACTGGAAAACACTTTCAAAATCTTAGTTGAACACTATTTGACTGTTAACACTTCTATTACAAAATCTTAGCTAAACACTATTGGACTAACACTTTTGTTTAGATCACGCCCCACCGAAAACAACAGACTAGCTATTCAAGTTCCACTAGAACTATCGAATATTATAAGAGAAGAATGAATTTCGTTCTAATATAAATTAGGTTACAACCTTAGTTTATATACACTTGTCTAGCTTAAATATAGTAACAAACTCCCTAATAAATAGCGAAATCTGTATCTTACTCTAATCCCTAGAAATTAGAGGATTATACGATTTCTATAACTATACAATCTTTCCAAATAAGACTACACAATTCGACAAGAACCTTCACCTGATTTCATATCTATAACATCCTGACTGAAGAAGCAACATCTTTGACAACAATGGGCAATATTCAAAAAAAGACTAGTGCAATCCAGCAAGATTGGTTAAACATGAAGCTTGTTAAACAATGTGACTCAAATGTGTATTCCAAACAGAACCACCTTAAAGGGAGCATTTACTCACTTAAGATACAATCTATCTTTATATGCTAAATCAGGGATTAATATCATGGTATTTGTTAACTCCCCTTGCTTCCTAAGCATGGAGAAACAAGAAATTTCACTTGAACATGAGAGATGTGGCTAATCATGCGAAAAGAAATTTCATGTTCTAGATACATAAATGAAACTGGAATTTTTAATACCTAATCCACTGTTTGTAACAAAGTATACCTAACAATAGAGTAAAGTTTTGATAAACAACTTGGAGCATATGTTAACTTGCCAAAAAACATTGAGAATCCTTGAACAAATGCGTAATAATGCTTAGAATAATGTACATATATTTACCAGAATGCAATACAATATTCCAAAATCCAATCAATTCAGCCAATTCATTTCCTAATAAAAATATCAGAAAATAGAGGGACCACAACTAATTGGTCAATAATTCTAGGGTACCCAGCAAACAGAACAAATATCCAATCTTTATTTCAAACATTGCAAGGTACAATTCACTAAATTTTCTCTCCAAAATAACAACTTTGGTTACACAAAATTTGAATTACTGAAACTTCTAACAAAGCTAACATAATCCACCTCTTTCTTAGTATGTCTCCTTGTCAATTTTTCACAAAGAAACGGAACATAAGCCAATTCAAAGCCTTACATCTTAAGAAAAAACATCCTGTAAAAGAAAAAATAAACATGCAAAGAGTCCAAAGAAATGAATCCAACCACAAGCTTCGCGAGCAAGTAGTTTTGGAGCAGTATTCATGCCATAAATTGAAAAGATGAATAATCAAATGGCCAGAAGAAAACTACTACCACAGGTTCACAATAGAGCAGAATTTTAATTGCCATTCATGTTGGTAAGAACAGTCCAAAATCAAATGATATGAAATATAGGTTGTAGAAAGCATGGATACCCTTTCATCAGATATCAAAAGTGAAGCTTTTCTCAGCTGGATTCTAAAATCTATGCTACCATATAAAGATTGAGATGATCCTACTTCAAAAGTATCAAACTGAACATCAAATGTAACATCCCACCTCCTACTGGAAGGGTAAAATAGTAAAATTGGCATAGGATGAGATGGATGAGATGGATCGGAATGACTTAGGACTGTCCATGCATACTGGTACTAGTAACCAGTGAAATCTGTGCACATGAA
>JAOSBP010000001.1:25886228-25907793 GCA_027563825.1 Erythroxylum mucronatum | reverse complement strand
GTTGGCAGCACCTGGATATGCATATCATGATTATACACTAAAGCAAATGAGCAAATAATTTGATATTGATGAGGACTATTTTTCCCATAAATGCAACATAGGTTTTACTACTGTAGGTCAGCACAAAAACATATGATGCAACATGAGAACAAGAAAGGGAAGAAAAGAAAACGAGTAGTAATCAAAGAATTAATAAAGGAAAATGGTTAAGATGCATCTCCTTCATAAGGTGGCACTCCACATTGAAGACTGAAAAATCAGCACAAGAAACAAAACAAGTGAAACAAAATGTTGTGTAGACATCTGTTAGACAACAAACTTAGCAACAGTAGCTGATAAAATGAAGTTCAATCCATAACATCAGTTATAAAAGTTCTGGAAAAAAATTTTGGGTTTAATATATGATTAGTGCTAAGCTTCATCCGTAAACCTAAGCTTTCGTGTTCACTAGTTTCTTGACATGATATGTAGAAAAAAATTCATGTACAGATCTATTAATAGTCTACTGGTATAAGCACATAACCAATCAAAGAAATGTTGAAAAGGGGATAGCAGTGAACTTACTTCTCCCGTAAGCGGCTTGTGCTTACATAATCAAATAGCATCAGAATTTTATGCAATTGGACCTCATTTAGAAACACCTCCTAGAAAAAAAAGATACAAAGAACATAACAGTTTTAGCACTATTTTACATTAAGTTATTAAACAAATGGCACTTGTGTATAACTAGTAAATGCCTCAAGTAAACATTGAACCAACCAAGCCTGTCAACTCTGCTGCAATTGAGTACTGTGGCAAATCACCATCAAGTTTTCCTGTTCTGTTAAACTACAGAAGAAAGTCAAATTTTCACAATCTAAACCTTGTAAATAATAATCATATAATCTTAGACCATGTTGTTTTATCAAACATACACCATAGGAAAACTGCAATCAACATCCAATGACTTCTAGATTATATTTGTCCATCATGTTTGATAAGAAAAATAATTGAAGAGACAAGATATACTATTGCTTGCAATAAACAAGATTCACATTAATGAGTAAACATACAATATGTTAACACCAAATATTTGCCAGGAAATCCGAAGCGATAATACATGATTCCACAATGTTATGCATCTTAAATAACCAATGTTGTGTCAAAAGCAAACTCACATTAGAAACAACTTCCACATCTTGTTTAAGTAGACCCAATCCCCAACCTACGTAGAAAGCTAAGCATATAAAACAGAATTAACAAAAAGATCAAGGTCATACTCTAAGGTAAGTATTAAGGAGAGGAAGGAAAAAGTAAAATGAAAACAGAAACCCATGACAAGAACACATCATTTCTACCAAAAGCATCAATGCACTCTGAATTACATAGTATGCCCATGCCTACAAATATCTCACGAAGACAAACATCTTCAAACAAGACATTTCTACTGACTTTGATGACTTTTCAAGAAAGAGTATCATTTTCATTTCTCATACCACAAGTGACAAAGATGCATTAAACGGCTGCAATAGACAGTCAAATTTACTGCCATCAGATCTTGCAGTGCCCTGGGACTTATAGTCCATTGCATCACCAGAATTTGTTGATTCCAAAGGACCTTCACTTGCATTGCAATAAATTTCGAAACCTTCAATTTCTATTGTTTTATTCACTTGGTCCCCTCCAACAGATGAGCTGAAAAAAGATGTAATCATAAGCCACAAGTAATTGAAAATGTATGGTACAAAGAAGTAGAGAGCTCATGAAAATAGAAAATTGTGTTGATAAGAAAAACATAACATAGACAGGTTCTAAACACATAATGAAAGTTTTGCAAAGCCACACAAACAGATTCTATATTTATTCCCTAGAGTTCTTCTATCCTTACTACTCTGTCACTCTAATATCCAACTTCTCTAAGCGGCAAGAATGAAATTCTTCTCTCAGTCGGCTAGTATTTCTTTTACTTTATAATAGGTTAAGATACAAGTACGATATGAAAATGCACGGAGTGGTATCACATGTACAGCCAAAAGGATTTCCTGATTTCCATGGCCCTAGTAGCTCTATTCTACATTTCAAGAGTAGGTTTCCCCTCTCTAATACTTTGTCAGATCCATATACAAGAACTACAAATATTATTTTCATTTTCCTCGTCTTAACCAACCATAAATATGTACGCCAAGTAGCCTCATGAAGGACACAATAAAATTATAATTTAAACATTCAAGCTCATGATAACAGCAACCTAAAGCACCAAGCAACTCATATAATCTATTAGTGGGTTGAACATCATAAAATAGTAAAGCCAAATAATTCCAACTGCTTTCAGCCACCATGGATCAACTGAATACTCAGGTGCAACATCATATACTACAAGAAACAGCTAAACGTATATACCTATGAAATTGCAGAGTAATTGAAAATGGAAGTAATGAATATCATATTTCCACTAATAAGAGTACATTTTGCATGTCAAAGTCAAACTGCTTGTGCATATTCCTCAACCATTTGTGATTCTTTATTATTGGTTCTTTGGGAAATTTATCAATTTTCCATTGCATGCAAGCCAACGCATGTGATTTATCAAAGGTAAACAGCAAGAGAATAACAGATGAAAAATTGACATTCCACAAAAAATGATTTTCCATAAGTAAACTTGTGGCAGGCAGTCACAGTTCTCAACTCACACAACCAGAGAATAAGGGAAAGAAAACATTAGCACAAGAATGTGAACTACAGTTAATAAAAGAGTTGACCTAAAAAATTTACCCAACCAGATTCTGCTTCATTGTTAAGCTTGAAAACTTCAAACCCAAAAGAAGCTGTGGCTGCAACAATGACAAGGAAAAATAACTACTACTCCTTCAACTGGACCACTTCTCAAATGCAGGATTTACAACACAAACAAAAAAAAGAAGTGAACCAATAATATCAGTCTTTAAGGCAATAAACACAAACACAATGACAAGCTCCTTTTAACTAATACAAAGCTATTGTATCAGTTAATTATCGTTATCATTAATTGCAATCTTCAATTTCTTCTGGATTGAGTACTTTATGTATGTTACCACTATGGGTTTTTTTCCTTTGCTTTTACATTTTGAAGGTGGTTTTAGGAAGATATAAATCCTATGAAATTGTCAAATTTTCCTTGCAAGTAGCTCTATAGGAAATGTTTAGCAAAAGAACCTTTAGTACCCTCTTCTTGATCAATAAAACTTGCCTTACCCAAATTAAGACAAAGAGATCTCGTGACTTAAAAATTTTCAGAAGAGACATGATAATCATTATTTACGCCAAATAGTAAAAGAGAACAGCAAGAAAACGACACTATGTTAGACTCCATATTGTACCGTGAACCACAAATCTTCAACACCGACAATTCTTCATCACCCTCAACTGTGCAATTCAGTAACTGCTCAGCTTCAATCATTAATATGCATGCTAGGTAGTGATAGTCAATGTTAACTTGGAAAGTATTTTTAAAAAGCACCATATTACACTCCACATCCTTCCATGAACACAAATCTCCAACATCAGTCACTTCATGATCCCCAAACTATGCAACTCAAACATGTTAAGCTGGAGTCTGCTTATTTTATACCTTGAGGAAACTTAAAATAAGCTACAAAACCCCTAAAGCTCTTAATAGAACATGAAATGTAACACAGGCTGTATTTGTAACCAAAGTAATCAGCAGAAAATCTTTTAACAAAAATCAATAATTAGTCCTGTGTAATTCAAAATCCAACCTAATTTCCAAAGTCCAAACAACAAACCAAATGTTTCAACAAATATAATATTCCAATTATTACTATGGACTTATTTGGTCCAATAAATCTTTTAGTTCGAATAGCAAGCCTTGAAAGTGATGAAATTGTGGTCACTAATATTCCATTCTGTTACAAAATATAGTAGTTACGTAATTATAGGGATTATATAGTTAATGTAAATAACATAGTCACAGGGATTTTAGCATGATCATAGGGATTATTTTCCTAGTTTAAACCTATGTATTCCTGTATCTGTGGTATTATTCTAAGTTGAGTACATAAAACTTATTCTTCTCATTCTTCTCACATTCCATCATTGTGAATATGAGAAGTAATCAAGCAAAAATAAATGCAAAATGGAATAGTGCAGCAGTGACAAATTTCTGCCATAAAATTATAAAACAGGTAAGATGAACAAAGGAAATTGAGCTTACCGAATCAATCTGCACTTCGCTATATTGCACATGCAAATTTTTTATAGACACCATGATAATGTCAAAGGCCTAAAAGCAAAATAAAAAATCACAAAATTTATCAGAATGATACCAAAAAAAAATCAACAATAGATTTCTCTAGTAACCAAACAATACAACAAAATCTACTAGTACTTTAGCAAAGAACAAATACTAAATCAGAAGAGAATAAGTGAAAGGATTATTGCATAAGCCATCCATGCTACCAAGATATTATCACTAGTAGATATGGCATTACCTTAGCAGCAATGAAAGAGAAAAAAGACTTTCCCTTGTTATTCTCTGCAGGGAACAACAAAACTGTAAGTAGCACCATGCTAAAATGAATACTAAGCATGAGAATATACATACAAGAGGCAGTAGGTGATGCATAATTATGATAATGGGACTGGTAAAGATGGTAGAAGCTCCTCTAATTTCTTTAGTTTGTTTAGAATTTCCATCCAAACTGCAAGGCCTATGAACTAAAAGTAGCCATATTGTGATAATGGGCAGAATGCCATGTAATGGATGAGTCTTTTATAGAATGTATTCTCAAGGAATAGAGGAAGTAATGTAATGAGAATTACAACAATTGTAAAATTTCTAGTGAATGTAAATCCCATCACAGTGTAATTGTTATGAAGAATCAAACAACAGTATGAATGAACTAATCTAATCACCGGAATATTTTTGTAGCTACATTATATCTAACATTATCCAAGTTTCAATTATTTAAAGTAGCCTACCACAAACACGTTTTGACAATTTTGCAAGCTCTGCAGCAGCAAGTTGAGCCTTCTTGCCATCAAGTTCTCTTCTTTCAATTGCATCCAAGCTCCACTGCCAAGGTAGGAATAAATGACAAAGCATTAGGAGTTGAGATTCATATTGCATTTCCTTCTACCCCTCACAAATTATTTGTGCAAATTTCTATAAATGCATGAATGTAAATACATAGCATAGAGATAGAATTTTATTGGAACAACAAATAGAAAATGCATTTAAGTTTTGTGGTTACATCTTGATCATCTCGCTGGGATACACAAATGAATACATCTTCGATAGAAATAGTGACCAGTTGGTCATGAGATTCCCGACCAATCCTTTTCCATGAAACTTTGAGGCTTAATCGACCAACTCGACCTGATGAGAAAACAAAATTCAACAGCAATGAGCATGTCAGAAATCCCAGAGAGGGAAACAAGAGAGGAGGAAAAAGAAAACAGTCTGAAAAGGACAAACCAAAAGGTGCTTGAGCTATATACCCTGTTTTACAGCAAATGGCAACTGTAGATAGTCAAAAGCTTCAGGAATTAGCTCTGCATTCTCCAGTAATACTATTTCTTCTGAAAAAAAAAAAAACAAAGATGAAGCATTTAATAGGGTTAACTCATAACAATCTAAACAGAGAATTTAACACATTTAAAGAACAAAAAGCATGGAAATTTATCACAAGAGTGTTAATTTGATGGCAATTATGGGCAGTTCACAGCTTGTAAAATGAAGTTAAAGAAATAGAGAGGTAGAGAAACACAGATTGATTACCATTCCATATGTCGAGCTTGAGTTTATCTTTCTGGAAATTTTTTACGAAGCGGCCCAGATACCCAACCAGCACTCGATGGACAAGCCCTTCAAACATTGTGTTTTCATTTAACTTTTTTTCTTATAATTCACCTCTTAACACTTTACTGGGTGAGTATTATCCACTTATCCTCAGATTCCTTCATTCCTAACAAACATAGGTACATCAAAGTTGACTAAGTGTAAGTAAATCGAATAAAAGAAGATATATATAGAGAGAAATAACATTCAACTGACAGAAAAACGTGACAAAAGCATCTCAAAAGAGCTTCCAAAATCGAAAACCATCGCTAACATGAAAGGAAATGAAAGACAGGAGACATACAATATTGATATATGGTGTCGTGCTTTTACTCCGACAAACTGAGTAGTTTATTTCAATTTTGGGGTTTGAATAAAATTAAATATCAGTAGTGAATGGGCCTTAATTTTTGTTATGGTTTTGTCAAGGGCCCAGGATTTGATTTCGGGGACCAAGAGTGCAAATAAGATTAAAAAAAGGGGGTTGTTCGAGGGAAACGAGGTAAAGCGATTTATGTGGACAAAATAAGCATCTTGTCCTGGTGGTGGCAGAGAGTACGTAGGCGTTTATTTACTGCTTTCCATAGAACATGACTAATCCTAGCGCTAACTGAGTTATCACTAAGATAACTATGCCGCTGCTTAGCTATCTGAGACTAAAAATTTGTGTTCTTGCAGCAAAAGAGGAGCAGACTAAACCATCAAAATTAGAAAGGCGTTGGCTTCTTTACACAATTGTCATATATCACTAAGATCATCTGAAGGTCTTTGCTTTCTCAATAAACTGACACTATAAAACCCAGATTCCAAATTGGCATGAGCATATGCACACACACAGCTTTAGCTTTTCTGACATGGCTGCATTCAGAAAGAATGCTCAAAAGGAGCAGCCTTTTTAATGAGAGAGAGAGACGCTAAACTGAATATCAATTTATAAAACTGGAAAATTATCCGAGAAAAAAAAACAATTTTTAAATATACTAAGCACTAACAACCTCAAAATTTTAGTTAAACAAAGAAACAAATGTAAAAAATCTGCGGATGCATAAGAAAGGCAGAAACTTTCTGTTATAATGCCAAAGCTGCGGCAGAGAAGATGACGAAATGACTAATGACAAAGAGCTCTTCCTTCACTGGTTTTCCTTCTTTTTTTTTTGACTAATATGTCTTCTCTATAAGCTTGTAGCCGTGTCCAAAGAAAGCTGGCAGGCACGATTTGGTAAAAGAATCCAAGACCACTGATCAGAATATCCAGAAATCTCAAAATCACAGACCATACAAAACCGAAACTTTGTTTATCAAAAATGACCTCCGCTCAACAAAGCTCTGATTTGGACGAGTTGTGAAACGACCATGTAGAGAAGAATTGGATGGGACCCCAGGAACCAAAAGACCAAGGGCTGAAGCTCGAGGAGCAAGGACGGGAGTCCTTGGGAGAATGGAAGTGCTTGGGAAAAAGCCAAAACTACGCTGAGTAGAGCCAATCTAAGGCATGGAGTGATGGAGTACGAAAAGTCAAAACACCATAATTTAGTCTAAGTGCTACTGAATACTGATTGAAAAAAAAAAGAGCATGAGCAATAACATAATTACTTTCCTAAATCAAACAAAAATTACACAAAGTTAATTATGAAAGAAAACCTAAACTTATGAGAAAAAAAATCAAAATCTTATTACCGGTAAAAATAGTTAAAGAAGAGGGAAGATTTTATAAAAGAGTTATTGTAAAATTGAGAGAGAAAGAAAGGTTGATTCAATTAGTATAATTTTTAGATTAAATTTCAAAGTAATATAAATATCAAGAGGGTGTTGAGATTTATAATCCAATTAAAGTGCTATTAGATTGGGAAAGTTTTTACTTTTTTAACTACTAAAAAAATGAACTAAATGTAATAATATAAATTTTAAAAAAATTACTTTCCTCAGCAATAATTCATGTCAACCAAACAAGGTTTTAAAGTACTACTATTTTTTTTAGATTGAAAAATTTTTTACTTTTCTAACTACTCAAAAAAATGAACCGAATGTGATAATATAAATTTGAAGAAAAAAATTACTTTCTTAAGCAAGATTCTATATTAACCAAACAAGACCAAAAAGTTAAGGGGTATTATTAAATGTGAAGTTCAAAGCGCCAAATGCGATGGAGGATATAGAAGTGTTGTAGGCTGAATTGCCACCATCTCCTCCTCTTATTTTGGAGAAGAAAGCGAAGTCGAGGTGACAGAGAGAGAGGAGCGAAGTAGTGAAAGAACAAGAGTTGGGTAATGCCAAATCTACTAGTGATAAGCTTTTTTTTCCATAATCTATTTTTACCACATTAAAACAGTTTCATATAATTTCTTCAAGATAATTTTCATGTGGTCAAAATTATGTTTAGTTTAATAAAATCATGATTTAAGAAACAAAATTTTTATTCTTTAAAAAAAAAGAAACGAAATTTTTATGATTACTCAATATAGTATTTCCAATACAGTATAAAATGGTATCAAGCTAAATATAATTATAGTCTTCATGTTACTGTTGCTTTTTATATTTTATTGTTTACCTAAATTACTATACTAGTCTCTTGTGATCCCCTATAACATAAATAATTCTAGAAATCCGAGGTAAGCTTATTATAAACTTTTACTCGATTCTCTCTTTCCTTTTTTTTCCCCCCTCTCATCTCTTTATTTCTGTCAATTCAATTGATCCATCTCAGGATAACTTGATAGATATTGAGTTAGTGTCCTAGCGTAATCCATTCTCTCTATGGCTTGCGATAATGTTGTCAGCTTCTACTAAATCGAACACTTTGACCCAATCTTAACATATTTTGGCCAAGTTATCAGACATTTAACATAAATATGCTTTTATTTTAATATTTGCCCGATTCTATCTGATTAAGTTTGTAGTTATACCTCAACCCATGTGCAATAGAAGCACGAGGCCAAAAATATCAGCCCATTTTATATTGTTATTTCCTGTGCATGCACAAATTCACATGGTGATGGAGCGAGCCACAGCTGTGGCCAGGGCAGCCGTAAAGCTAGGATCGTTGGTCAGAGAAGCAAGACATTGTTCAATAGTAGTGTTAGTACTTGTACTTCTTCCTTGAGCTGGTCTGCTATTCTCTTGGCTTGGACTTGACAGTGTGAGATCAAGAGGGACTACGGCTTGTTGAAAAGGAACAGTTGTGGCTGGGAACTGAGTTTTGGTTGCTGCAGTGTCCATTGGACTTAATGCAGAGTTCAAAGACTGCCTGAGCCACTGATCACAAGGATCATGATTGTGTTCTCCTTCATAAGTTGCAACGACCAGTGACTTCTCTTCCACACATCTTTGTACCTAGGAGACGAGACAGTTTAGTTTGAATCATGTACACTGCGTCACGAAGCGTAACAAGCAATCAAATTGAGTCTAGGAATTACAATCCCGAAAGTCAAATTGTGGAGCTACTTGCTTGTTAATAAAGTCTTCAATGGTCATGGTCAATTATGTACAACTACACGTATATCCAATGACAGGCTAGAGCTATGTGGGGCTACGGTGCACTGCCTAATATTTAAAAAAATTAAATATTTTAATTTTTATAATATATATATATATATATATATATAGGTAGAGTTATTTGGAGTCTATTAGTATACTGGATCTCTTAAGATTTAAAAAAATAAATATTTGGACCCTTTTATTTTAAATTTCTGGCTCCGTTATTACGTGTATCCTGTTACTTGCATTAATTTCTCATAAATATCTTCGCTGCCATTTATGTAGTAAACTGGAAACATCTGCATTGTTTTAGCTTTCTTGTTTCTTTTTTTTTTGCTCTATTTTTTTTGTTACAATTTTTTTTTTGGCTCTTTGTTGTGCCTTTGATGCCTCGTAAAATGCTTTCTAAACAATTTAGTGTTTATAACTACTTTGTTCCTTTTAGCTACTCATAAATGGTCGCAACATGCACTAGATGAAGAATAAATATGGATTTGTGTGTCCCTTGGTACTTCTGTGTATACCTTCTTTTTGACGGGGCATCCTGGGGCCATAGAGCACCTGAAGTAAGCTCGTGGAGATGGATTATCTTTTGTAACCTTCTGACCATATTTTCTCCATTGATATCCATCTCTCACCACCTAAATTCACGTCAGATTCAATTGAAACTAGTTTATGATTATGTAAGTCGAAAGGGTATAGACGGACTTACAAGACTGTTGTCCTTGGGGTCGGTTCTCACATAGATTTGTGCAGGGTTAACTTCAATTCTGGCTCTCTTGTTCATTTCAGGGTCCTCTTCGTGAGAGGAGCTACACTGCGTCATGCTTGTGATCAATTCTTGTGCTTTGCATTCTTGAAGTTGTTGCTGAAGACTGTCGATTTTGATGTTCATAGTTTCTAGCATGAATCTAAGAGTTTGATTCTCTTTTCGCAGGCTTTCCAATTCAACATGGAGAGGTTCCACCTGAAAATGAAACATACTAGCAAAATACAAGGATTGCATCGACATGATGGAAAAACTTAAATAGCTCCAAGAAATGCAGAAGCCAATAGAAAAGCGGAAAGAGGAGTATAGTGGTACTGCACTTACCTTTACTTTGCTAGAGGAATGAGCATCCATGATAGAGCTTTAGAAGTGAATAAAATATAGTAGAAGAGCTTATTAATAAGCATAAGTGGAGAATTTGTATGTAGTGTAATGGTCAAGTTGGAAAATGCAGGCCGTCTTGTCCACGCAGCCTACCTTGTTGATTATTGAATTCAAGTTCATGGATGGCTGCCCTACCTAGTAAATGCGGTTTGAACGGTTCACGCAAACGTCTCTTTAGAAAATTAAACGTATGATCATGACATCAACTTTCTGATGTAAGCTTCTCCGCTTAAGCTTCAGAAAGTCTGACGTTGTTATATCTACGCTTGTCATTGTGCCTTTTTCTCGTTGGTCCACATGCGCAAAAGTACAAACACATTTGTGAAACTCGGGTCTCCTTCCACTTTCTCCCTTTGTTTTCTCAAATCCTATCTTTCATGACAAAAACACAAAAAGGGTTAGTCGAGACCTCAAAATTGGAAATTGAGAAGCAATTCACCGTGGAAGAAGAAATGACTGTCTACTTACACATAAATAAGGATGAAATTTTTTCTGGACATACAAGTATAGCATGTTTGGTTAATTTCTTCCTTCTTTTCTTTTCCCTTTTTGTGAAAGAAGTCGTCGCCTAAACAACTAAAGTCAAATTCATCACATCCAGCCAATAATGCCAACAATGTCACCGTCTATGTTTTCCGACAATCCTATCAGAATCGTGGATTAACAAGTCTTTGAATCTGTGGTCCACCCAAGAATAGTAAGTATGCCACGGCCTACACGCCAGTATCTCCTTTTTCGTTGGTTACTACTAAACTATGTATACACATTGATTGTAAATAGGGAATCAAAATACAAGAATTTATGATTCATAATATATATATGTATATAGTATATTTTGTAAAATGATTAGGGCATTACACCACTTTTTCCACCCTATAGGATAGAGTAATTCATTTATACCATTGCTCAATTATAACATATCTCACTCCTTTATCTTAATTCTTTCCAACGTAAAAGGGCTTATTTTTAATTCCTAATAATTATTTGATACATCCATTTATACCAAAATAATTATTTTCCTTACAACTAAAAGGTCATCCAAATTGTTCCGTAGATTAACATGAGATGATTATAATTGTCTGCAATCCCTTGAAGTTAATAATATCATGTTAATGTTGGGAAATCGGGTCGCGATCTGATCCGACCGCAGCGGAATAATCACAAAACTCTTTCGTGACTTTTGATTTCCTGAAAATCATGATCTATTTAATTCTATAAAATGATTAACACGAATTAAAATAAAGCGAAATTTTAATTCGTACCTTATTTCGAAGCTTGATCTTTATCTTGATGCATCCCTCGAACCGTTTCCGAAACCGATTCGTCTCAACCATCATAGTCGCATAAGTGTTTGGCCTCTAACGATATCCACAGAATGAGTTGAGAGAACTCTGTAACTTTTACATAGAGGGTTAAGCATGAAGTGCTAGCTCTATAGAGCTCAAGCCTATTCATAATAAGCTTTGGACGTTTTAGTAATTTATTAGATTTAAATACTAATTTCAATTAAACTTTAATTAGAATTACAAATAATTATAATTAAATACTAATTATTTCTAAATAAGATCCAATATCTCATATTGATCCTTATTTACTAAATATCTCTTATTTAATTATAAAGTTTCTCAAAGTTGATTAAAATATTTTTGCTTTCTTTAACTTATTCTTGATGTGAGACCCATTAAGAACCAAAATATGTTGGCAATGGAAATAAATTATAATTCTAAATCATATTTAGGTTTAGATAAATTAAATTATTTTAATTTATCTTTAATTCTCTAATTAAACAATCTATATTCATAGATCAAAATTGGCATCTAGCAACACTTCATGACCATTCAAATATTTAGGAACGTCAAAGTGGTTTTGATTAACTTTTTCGTGCATGATTTTTCCATATAATTCAATCATTTCATCATATAATGTTTCGATTAGAAATAGAGCATGGAATTAATATCTACTTTATTTTGAGTTCAATTATATTGGTTCTCTACTATTAGATATTGATTCAATTAATGACATTTGTAGAGTATTATTTAACAAAGTGTCGTTCCACTTTGGCCAAGAATTTCGAATCAATACTAATTGAGAACAACAAAACATTCTCCCTAATTATTTTAGGGTGATGAATCTTATCTTGATCAATCAATTACCTCCATATAGTTCATGTATATCTAATGACTACCGACTGAGCTATCCTTAACTAAAATATGTCATAAGTAGTGTCAAAACATAGTAATCTCTATGCAAGATAACTTTTGAGATCTCAAGTCAAATGATCACTTATACAATCATCAAAATGAGAATTTTCATAGACATACAAGTAATGTTCTAAATAGATTTCTTATATGGGGTCAGTTAAGTGAACTTATTTTCTAGCAAGCACTCATACATTTGTTTAAGTATCTCCATACTTTAGCCTATAAGAATGACTACTTCTTTTATAAGGAAAAACATAATGTGTGCTAATCTTTTTTTTTTGGTAAATCAGAGAATGAATTAATGAGCAAAAGAATAAATACAGAGAAGTCAGACAAAACCAAAGAAGATCAACCAGCTAAAGAAAAGCTAACAACTAAGTAAGAAAAGGACAGCAACAAGAAAAAATACAGCAACCAAAGGGCAAATAGCAAAATTAGCTAGAAAAACAGCAAGGGAGACACAAACATAACTCAGGGAAAACCAATCCAACACAGAAAATCCAGCCAGTATTCAACCTTCCGAAAAGGCACAGAGACTCCTAAGCACAAGAAAGGCCCGAAAATGACCTGAAGACTGCTAATCTTTTTATGTTATGTTAATATTCAGTTTTAATAAAGCAAGGACTAGGAACAATTTAGGGATAATACATAAATGCAATATGAACCTCATAGTTAAAATCTCATCATATTTTCATTTGTAATGTATTATTATCTCATGGACTTTATCAGAGACATTTAAATATGTACAAGATAAAGAATGTCTTTAAATTATTTTGTCATTAAACTACAACCAACTGATTGGTTGTAGAGCATAAACCAATAATCTTATACTTGTACTTAGCCAATCATTTAATTATCTTATACCATATCACTATATGACATTTATGCTACTGCTGGGATAGGGACTTAATAAGAGAATTCTACAAGATTCTCTATAGCGAGCACTTATTTAAATGTTATAACTTTCATCCAATTATCATCATAATTAAGAGAAATTTCCTAAATACATCCTTGGATTTTTTATGAGATCTTAGTTCCTTTTATATGCCTAATGGCTCTAATGTTTCACAGTACTAATCTGTCTTGAACAATGCAAATAACTATATCAAGTTCATTAAATAACTTATTGATCCAATTAATTATTTCCACTAAATGAAAATTGTATTATGGCTTATTTAATATCCATTGCTACATGAGAACCTTTCCAATCGCTAAATAATATTGTTCTGACTAAAATATACCTTAATCAAGATGTATTTCTAAAATTAATATCCTTATCACCTTGAACTCAAATATCAGCTCATACATAGAATAATGGATATCCTTAATACTTCATAAGTGTAAGATATCTCAAATACTAAACATCTTTAGTACATTATCGATATACTTGGACTTAAAATAGGTAAACAACTTCCATTATATCTTTATAGATCTAATTCTTAGAATTAAGATATTAGTTTTCATATCCAACAAGAGTTGTCTTGAACAATTATATTTTCAACAATTGAAATTTAGAATTATTGTTCTCAGTGAGCAATATGTCTCAACATACTCTCACTGAAGAAGACAATTAAACTCCTACTAACCTTCTCATTGATACGATAAATTCACAATCATCTCTAAAAGAAAGTCTTTGAATTTATCATGAAAGTGAATATTTCAATATCTCGTAGCCTTTCAATTATACAACAAATGTATCAACAAAGCATTAGTTCCAATTAGATATATTGTCATGAGATTTGAAATTTTCAAATTTTATCTACCCACACTACTTATCTTAAGGACCATTTTCCTATAAGTATACATTGAAACAAATAATTTTTTCAATAGGTCAATAAGATTATATTCAACTTTTGGATATCTCATAACCTTTTATTATCCAATTTAGTTCTAAACTTTGTAAATACATGCTTTAAATGAGCATCACATCCTTCAATTATTTAACTTTGACTCTTTTAAAGTTTTAACATTCCATATCTAATATGAAATCTTATTAATTGATTCAGTTGGAACTATTGAAGGTAAATCATTGTGTTAGGCATAGCTATAGCAAAAATAATATTACATCATAAAATATCTCGTATTGTATTTTCCTCCTTATATAAATCCATACTCTTATGGAATTTTGTTATAAAGGTATTCACCAGAAAATCTTATTCCCTATAGATAAATTAAATTTAAAACTTACCACAATGATCTCATCAGAGTGTTTAAGCATTCTCAATGCTTTATTTCTACTTAGATTTAAACAATTTGAACTTTTCAAATTTTTAAATCATTATTTTATTTAATACATATGATTATATCACATAAAATAATTAGTAATTTAATGAAATTTAAGTATCATCCTTTAATGAATTGTTATTTCATCCGATACATCATATATATAAATTTAACAATTCAACACCATCATCATCTTTTCACCAAATATTGATTTGATTATTCATCAACTTAACAATTTTCATAAGTTTCATATGATTAATAATCAAAATATACATATATACTTGTATGTAACCTTATGATTCTCACCATGTTGATTTAACCAATATGACATAAAAGGATAGTCTCGGTTATTGAACTTTTCATTCTTGCCACTTATGTTAACCATAAGTCTCCTTCGATACAACACATATAAACTATTTTCATAAACTTGGATCAACTACTTTTACTAAAAAATCCATTTCTTATCATGCCTTAAACATTATAGTAATGTTGAATCGAAATTCAGTATCAAATAATCAGAAGCATGATTTAGAAATACATATGATCTCTATCATATCACATATAGATAAGAAGAGTCATGCAATCATTTCTTCCAATGATAACTATTATCATTCTACTATAGCCAAGCCTTTAATTAATGTCCATGTTTATCTTTTTAGAAAACTAAATTCCATAAAACAATTTTATCAAAGTATTATACCTTTCAGCTCACTCTATGTAACCTATTGCATTTTGCTATCATAGTGTTGACATACATCTTATATGTTATCATTAAAGTTTATGAGAGATTAATCAACTAAAAATGTTAATACATTTTGTCATCTATATAATTGTGACATATCTCTAAAACTTTGTCATTGAATTCTCAATAGGGATTATAGCAAAATTGCATAAAAGACATACAAGTCTTCTATCTCAGTTTTAGAACTCTTCTCAAATATAACCTATGGCCAATAAATTTGGTTCACAAACTTAGTATCAACTACACTAAACAAGGTAAATTCCACTCAGAACATAATTTAAATGTAAGAAAAAACAAGTAATTAATTATATGTCATGACTACTGAATGAGATCAGGACTTTAATCATATATTTGGTTACTCTCACTATTTTATTCAAAATTATACCCCTCACTACTATTTTGAAAGATTACTCTAATCTTTCTAATGGGTTAGGATCTCATTCAAATTTAGCTAATCTTTAGTTTACTTAACAAACCAACTAAACTTAAATTAGGTAGCTAATAACTTTATTAATCACAACTTATATGACTCCTAGATCTGTTAAGTAATAACCCTTGCTAAAGCACATCTTATATGTTATTCCTAACCCCGCCTCTAAATTCATATTATTATGAGTTTGCTCATCCAAATAACACAAATTTGGTTAAGTAGAATAACACAAATTTGGTTAAGTAGAATACAATTTCAGATTATTTATCAAATCTAATTTGACTTCACAATTGGGGGTTTGAATTTCAATTTCAATTTGAAGATCAATAACAATTAAACAATTTAACCAAATTATAGAATTAAAGTTGACTCTGATACCATTATTAGAAAATCGGGATGGGATCTGATCCCGAATGTAGTGAAATAAATTTGAATTTTTTTATATTTTATTTCTTCAATACCAAGATCACTTTAATTCTATAAAATGATTAACATATAAACCATAATAAAGCATGAATCTTAATTCATGCATTATTCCAAAGCTTTATCATTTTCTTTTGTATCCTTCGTTTCCAAATCGATTCATCTCAACGATAATAGCTACACAAATACCCAACAATCTCTAATGATGTTCATAGCACAGGTTGAGAGAATGTTGTAAATTTTATAGAGAGTGTTAAGCAAAAAGTGCTAGCTTTATTAGAGTTCAAGCCTATTTATAATAGGTTTAGGATATTTTAGTAATTTAATTAAAATTAAATTCTAATTTTAATTAAAATTTAATTACAATTACAAATAATTTTAATTAAATACCAATTATGTCCAAATAATATCCAATATCTCACATTGACCCTTATTTATTAAATATGTCATATTTAATCATAAAGTTTCTCAAACTTTATAATCAAGTCAAACTTGATTAAAATATCTTTGCTCTCTTCAACCTATTCTTTATGTGAGACCCATTAGGTTCCTAAATATGATGGCAATGGAAATAAATCATATTTAGGATTAGATAAATTAAACTATTTAGGATTGATTCTCTAATTAAACAATTTATATCTGTATATCAAGATTGCATCTAACAATACATCCTGACCACTCAAATATTTAGGAATATTAAAATGGTTTTGACTAACTTTGCATGCATGATTTTTTTGTATAATTCAATCACTTCATCATACAATATTTTGATTAAACATAGAACTTGGAATTGATGTCTACTCTATTTTGAGTCTAATTATATTAGTTCTCCATCATTAGTTATTAATTCGATTAATGATATTTGTAAACTATTTACAAGGCATCATTTCACCTTAGCCAAGGATTTCCAAATCAGTAGTAATCGAGAACAATGAAACATTCTCCGTAATTACTTTAGCATAAAGAATTCTATTTTGATCACTCAACTACCTCCATATAGTTCAAGATACATCCAACGACTACCGACTGAGCTAAATAAGTCATAAGTAATATCAAAATATAGCAATACCTATATAACATAACTTTGGAGATCTCAATTCAAAAAATCAATTATACAACCATCATAATGAGAATTTTCATAGTCATTCAAGTAATGTTCCAAGTGGATCTCTCATATAGGATCAGTTTAGTAAACCTGTTCTCTAAAAAGTACCACACATTTATCTCCATATTTTAGCCTATAAGATCAACTACTTCTTTCATAAAGAAAAACATATGTATGCTAATCTTTTTACATTCTATTAATGTCCAGTCTTAATAAAATAATAACTAGGAATAAGTACGGATAATACATAAATGCAATATGAATCTCATAAGTATAATCTCATCATGATTTCATTTGTAATATATTATTATCTCATGGACTTTATCATATAGAGCTAAATATGCACAGAACAAAGAATGCCTTTAAATTATTTTGTCATTAAATTATAACCAACAGATTAGCTGTAGGGCATAAATCAACAATTTCTAAACAATTTCATCTTCTGCATTCGAGGAATTAAGGAGGACCTACATGAAGCACTAGTTTAATTCCCAAAGGGATGCATAAACCAAATAAATGAATCGTCCATTCCTTGATAGGGTGCGTAATTTGGAAAAGAGTTATCAAACCAAAGGGATCTAATGGCCTAGATATTCCTATTTACCAATTTTTTGACTTTATAAGATTCATGGAATTGATTTTTTTAGAGCAAGGAATAAGTTGATCTTATGGAGATATCCTAGCTTACCCTAATTGTCAAACTATATGAAGCCTTTTCCTAATTTTCAATTATGTAACCAATTCATATAATAAAGGATTCCCTTATTTTGATTAGCTTATTCATAAATCTAATGTAAAAGGCTTTACTTTTAATTTCCCAAAGTTTTTTCGTTTTGAGAAAATAGGTATGTATCCATTTTACATAGAGGCATTTTTGTTTGAAAAAAATCTCCAAATTCTACTTGCTATAATCATTTTATTAGAAAATGCAATTGAAATGATTTCCTGTCCCCCAGCTTTTGTAGGCTTACATATCTCAAACCATTTTACTTTAGCAAAATATTTTCTGTTTAGTTCTCCATACCAAAGAAGACATCCCATCATCCTCCTAGTGGGCTTTATTAACGCTTTGGATAAGAAAATACATGAAAAACAATAAGTGTGGAGGGAGTTTAGTATAGAGTTGATCAATTAGACCTAACCTGCAAAGGATAAAGCTTGATTGCACCAACTATTAATCCCTTTTTATCTTTTCTCTAAGAGAGGGATACGTTCCCTTTAATGTAACTTCCTTATAGATGTTGGAATTCTAAGATAGAGCAGGGGTGTAACGCCCCATTTTAGGGGTTGGAATATTAAAGAAATTCGGTACGTTTTATGATTTCTATTTGGATCTTGGCATGCATTCATGGCATTTTCCGGGTAAATTGGTTTAACACCCAAGGGGGCATCCTTAAGTTGGATACCTAAAATTGAAGATAACCAATGGGTATTATCTCTTACTTTAACAACTATTATAATATAGGTCCTATTATAGTTAATTAATAGACTTAATAGAATCTTAAAGGAGTTTAGTATAGCGATAGGTAAATAAATAGATTTGTCTTTTACCTTGGAGAATATAAGAAGAAATATGTAAATACAAGGCTAAAAATCCACAATTTCTTATATTTAAAGTGGAATTTGAAGCTCCTTATCCTGTTTTGTTGAAAACTCAATCAACTTGGTTAAAGATTCCATACAAAAGATGAAGGCAAAGATGTAAGTGGTCTCCTTTTCTAGGTCCTTTCGCTCATTTGAAAATTTAGTGGGTTCACCATTAATAATAACTCTAAATAAGGTAGTAGGGATGCACTAGTTGGTCCAATTTATGAAAATATTAGGGAAACCAAAAGCCTCAAGTAAATGAATAATAAAGCTTTAACGTATTGAGTCAAAAGTTTATGTAAATACACTTTAAGAGAACAATTCTTATTAGAATTTTCCCTTTCATATCCATTTAATGACTCTCGAGCAAGGAAAATGTTATCTCCTACAAATTTTAATAGATATAAATCCATCTTAAGAACCACGTATTAGAGGTTTCAGCATAATCTCTAATCTTGATATAATAGGCTTAAATATTATTTTATAAATTGTATTGTAATAAGAGATTGGCATTTAATCCTTAATTGAGTATGGATTTGGTATCTTTGGGATAAGGAACAAGAAGTTTTTATTAATTTCCATCAATATCTTTCCATTATCAAAGAATTCCAAAACTATTTTAGTAATTAAATCTTTGTTATGAGGCCAAGCATTTTGAAAAATAATCCATTAAAATCATCATGTCCTGGAGATTTACTAGGATTAGGTTCAAATACCATCCTTTCCATATCTCTTGGGGTGAAAGATTAGATAATAACTTTAGCTTCCTTAGTAGAAATCTAGACAAAAATGAAAGAAATGTCCAGAGGGATAGATGAGTTTATAGAAACTAGAGTGCCTAAGGTATTTTGGAAATAGTCAAATGTTTCTTATTTTAACTACTTTTAGGAATGTGCAATACTTCTATCTAACTTAGTGAGATAAGTGATTTGATTAGTTTTCCTTCTAATAGATATAGCTTTGTGGAAAAAGGAGGTATTTTTGTCTCTTTCTTTTAGCATCTAAACACTTGATTTTTGTTTAAGGATGAAGTGGTGAATTTCTAAAGCTTGAGAAAGCTTTTTTTCTCTCTTCAATTATAAGAGAGGATCACCAGGATTATGGATAAGTTTCCTTTACATAGTCTTTAATGCTTTGGTAGTCAAAGAAACTAAAAGTTAAGTGTTTCTCCCTACCTTTGATTTAACTTTTTAAGCTCACATTTCACTATATGTAATTTCCTTATACAAATATATGCTTAACTGAATATGAATTTAAATTCAAGGCCCTTGATAATAACTTCCTTAAATCCACCAATTTTTGTGAAAAAATTATTGAATAAAAAGGGAGATTTCCTTAAAAAAGTTTAAATGAGATTTTACACAATTACAAGACAATCAACAATGAAGACAAGATTAGAGAAGTAAGCTTTAATATCAGGGAATTTCAATAACCAAGCTTCATTCATTATGGCTCTATTAAGCTTTTCTTTTATGTTACAATCTTTATCTTATTTACTCTTAATGAATTTCAATAACTAGGCTTAATTCATTAAGGCTCTATCAAGCTTTTTTCTTATGTTCCAATCTCCATCTTGTTTACTATATCAATTATAGAATTGTCCCTCAAATCTTAGGTTTGTTACTTTAATATCCTTTACACAATCCCTAAAATATGCATTAAAATTATCTAAACACACATTGCCATCTACCTTGAGTAATAAAGGTTACTCTTGAAGTCCCTTAGTATAAGCCAAATTAATTTGGTTTAGTGATGGATTCTTTTTGGCTTAAACAAGCAATGTAAGCGTCAAGGCTTAAACAAGCAATGCAAGCTTTTGTTCAAGCCCAAATCACAAGTCAAGTACATGAGAAGGCCGAAAGATCCATAGAGGAACACCAAGGCATACCCAAGCTTGTGACTTTATTAAAGGAGACGTTGGAAGAGGCTAGCACTTAGCCATTTAGGCTCATTTTTATAATTTGGTCTTGTTATTTATTTTCTTTTATTTTAGGCCCAAGTACTTATTTATGAACTTATTTATTTGTTTTAATGTGTTTAGCGCATTCTTAAAAAGACATGGATCATATTAGGTTCAATGGGTTAGATACTCCTAGATTTGTTAGGATTAGCCTAGTTTTCATTCAATGGGTTTGCAAACCCATTCCTATTAGGGTTAGGACTCGGTCAAAGGTATTTATACCTTATTATAACCTTGTAACCCTAGATTTGGTTGATTAATAAAATTTCATAAGTAAGTTCTTCAAGGCAGGCGTGAATGTCTTCGTGGTTACTTCATGAAATTGATTTGCATCAGTAAGTAAGTATTTGCAATGTAAATTGATTTATGATTTCTTTGGGATTGGGTCTCAAACTTATGATTTGGGGTTTGATCTAGTATGTTCTTATAATAGAAAGATTAGGGTTTTGATT
>JAOSBP010000001.1:25854518-25865764 GCA_027563825.1 Erythroxylum mucronatum | reverse complement strand
AATGATGCGAGGGAACATATTGCAAATCTTCTTGTATTACGATAAAATGCATAGTTTATTATGTATTTAACTATTTACTCAGCTTGAATATTTATTTTGAGATTATAATATTATTTAACTTTTTTACATGTTTTAATATTTATTTTCATATTAATTTTATTTCTTACAAGAAAATGAGATATTTCTTTAAATTATTTTCTACAAGATAGTTATCCAAGAAATAATTAACCGTAAATATAATATATTATACTTTGCATATTGTTTAGTATACTTTAAATATTATTTAGTATAAATAATTTTATTATAAAATAAAATATAGTTAAAATTAATAAAAATATTTTTTATTTTTATGTTACCAAACAAACTACTGTATGAAGCTCTTTTAAAAAAATTATTTTTTTAATTGATAGCCAAATAATTAATTGATTTTTTAAAAAAGGTCTTCTCAAAAAAAATTTCTATTACTCTGATAATATAAGCTCGTTCATTCAGGCTACATAGGGTTGATTAGCGACGGAGAAATTTAGCTTCGAGATATCATTCATTCAATATATTTTTATTCTCAGGACGGAAGGATCCGTACATTCTTCCTTGAAAACTAAGCACACAAGTCGTGAAGGACCGAACCCAAAGCTAATAGGCCGAAACAAGCATAAAGCATATCCAATCTTGAAGTGTCTTTTTGTGCATGCGTGGTATTCCATATACAAAAGGACACACTCTTTCTCATCTCCGTCTCCTAAATCCTCTCGCTGTGGCCATAGTGCTCTCCCCTAGATTTCCTTGCTTTCTTTTGTTCTCTTTTGGGTCGACTAAGGGGTATAACCCATTTGTCTTCTACTTGATATAATACACAAACACCGTTATGGATTTTTAGTTAAGCTCCAATTACTTTCCAATCATCATGCATCACCCTTCAACGGTTAGCCAAGAATTTGGTCCTATCTTCGATTTTGTTACTCATGTGGGTAGCTCTGCTCTTAATGCAACATTTCAGAGCATAAATTCAAATGGGCACTCGTCGTTCAAGTCCAATTATCTCTTCTTTGAGAGCTCCAGTTGTAATAAGAAGCGAAAGGTCGCTGCTTCACTCAGCTTGAGTAGTCGTGGAGCTTTAAGTATCAGAACAATTTGGAGTGAGTTTAATAGGGTTATTAGATTTCATTGTGATAGAATACCTATTGGGTTTGCTTCAGTTCGCGTTGGTTCAGGAGGTGGTCCTAGTAATAACAACAGTGGGTTGAGTGATGCTGATTGCGGAGTCATGGTGAATGAAAGCTTGCCTACTAACGGTGTTGAAGCCGAGAGCCCCAAGAAAGTTCTCATTTTGATGAGTGATACTGGTGGTGGTCATCGTGCGTCTGCGGAGGCTATTAAAGCAGCGTTCAATGAAGAATTTGGCGATGATTATGAGGTTAGTTGTGAATTTGATAAAATAGAAGTGGGCCTATAGTACTTAGTTTAGCCTGGTTTTGATGTTTCGAGATATGCTCTTTTTTAAGGATAAGCTGAAACCAAAAGTGGCGTGCATTTGGTTATCTCAATCCTCAAGTAACATTTTGTAAGGGGGGTTGCATATGAATAATATTCTAAGTGCAATATTTGCATTTTATTAGACTTAGGGTAAAAGGTTGAGTGAGTGAGTGGATATGAATTTATTCATATTCTTCAGAGTGTTAAGATTGTGTGTTGCAGGTATTTATTACTGATTTATGGTCCGATCATACCCCTTGGCCGTTTAATCAATTGCCCAGAAGTTATAATTTCTTGGTGAAACACGGGCCATTGTGGAAGATGACATACTATGGATCTGCACCACGAATGATTCATCAATCTAACTTTGCTGCGACTTCAACATTTATAGCCCGGTAAGGCTTGCTTACCCTCTTAATATACTGTGTTTAGCTTTTGGCATGTTTCTGTCCTTATTAATTCAGAACGTCATTACTTTTGTCTGTCTAGTTTCATTCAATTGTTTCATTTTTGGACCAAGTATACCTAATTCCTTAGCATTCACTATGATTTCGACTATAATCGATGATGAACTCCTCACTCTTTATCACCAAGCCAAACCCCTTATCACCATGCGACTTATTCTCATCCCTATATGTTTATATTTCCAATTTCTGATTTGAAGAGTACTGTCTAAATGTCTCTCTTAGGAAAAGATGGCTTTCATTCTAGCTTTGCTACTGAGTTTGACTTACTCTTTGTATTTTTTTATTTGCAATGTGTAACTGGTTATTAATGGGAACATTTTTCATAATGGCATAACTTAGGAACCATGATATCTAATATTCAAATTTTATGGTCATATAAGCCTCATTTTCAATTTTTCTTGATTAACTATCACCTTGTCAACATGCTTGTTGACATAAGACCCTTCCTTCACAACTACATGAAATAAAAAATGAGATTCTTGACAAGAAATCTGTTTTATTGTTTATCCAATATCTTCTCCATTCTTTTGTGTTAGACCTACATTGTATTAATCTGGATAAGTTTTAATCTTACTGTCTTTTTTTTTTCCCTCCAATATGAACTTCTTTGTTACCATTCTTGCAGTGAGGTTGCCAAAGGGTTAATGAAATACCAGCCTGACATCATTATTAGTGTGCATCCTTTGATGCAACATGTTCCTCTTCGTATATTGAGGGCCAAGGGTCTTCTACGAAAGATAGTGTTCACCACTGTAATCACCGATCTTAGTACATGCCATCCAACATGGTATAATATTGCAAGTGGAGAGATTTTGATGAAAGTATGTTTTGCAGATATGTTTACCTTTCATTTAAATTTATGTTTAGGTTCCATAAGCTTGTAACGAGATGCTATTGCCCGACAGAAGATGTAGCAAAGAGGGCATTGAAAGCTAGGCTTCAGCCCTCCCAAATTAAGGTTTATGGCCTTCCTATAAGACCTTCTTTCGTGAAGCCTATTCGACCTAAGGTTGGTACCCTAAACTGCCTAACATATGAATTTAGATATTCCCCCAATACTGTTTTGGTACAATATGATGCAATAGTGTGCTCTAAATGGTATTTTAAAGATGGCCACTTTGCTTTTTAATCACTCCATTTTGTTGTGGTGTATAGATACAATCATGATACAAGATGATTCATGAATAATGCCTTCTTTTTGAAAGTATGATGACAAATTTTGGCTAAATTTTTTTTTTTGCATTATCAGACTGAAATTGCTTAATTTTAGTACCAAATTGATTTTGTATCATAGAATGAAAACTAGGGACAATGTTACTCATATCTAATTTTATTTTCAACGAGAAATCCATGTGACACGATTGTAATCATCAATGAAGAATACAAACAATTTAGCACCAGTGATATCAGGATATGAGAAGACCCCAGTTGTCACTATGAATTAAATAAAAAGGGTTAGAAGTTCTTTTATTGATAATGGGGAAAGAGTCGAAAGACACACAGGTATGTTTGGCAATCTCACATACATCATAATGAAAACTGACTACATCTATCCCTTTAAAAAGAGAAGGAAACATGATCTTTAAAGTTGTAAACAGTGGATGTCCCTGACGAGAATGATGATACAAAATAACATCCCTTTTCGATGGCGATAAAATTGATAAAGATAGATTACTATTGATGATAGATTATTGGTTTGAAGTTTTCAAGCAGTGCAACCTGTCCTTTTCCTTAGCAAGTACAATCCTCTTCCCTGAACCTTGGTCCTGAAATTCACAAAAGGAAGAGTACAAAATGTTTAGTTTATGTATAGAAACAAGATTGGTGGATAACTTAAGAACATGCAGGACATTTTTTAATAAGATTGATGGCATAAGTTGTATGTCTTCTATGCTAACAACAATGATATGGGAATGGGACCCATCCGCAACAATAACCTTTGTGTTACTTGTACAAGGAGTATAAGTTCTAAATTGATTGCATGAGTGGATCATATGGTCTGTGGTGCTTGAATCTATTACCCATAAATGACAAAAAGGAATTTTTCGAGGTTAAATCCAACTAAACAAGAAGGATAACCTGAGAGAGCTAATGAATTCGCATGTGATGTTTTGTCTAGCTGACCCAGTAGCCTTTTAAGCTTTTCAATATCTTTACTATTGAATTCTTCCAATTATTCCAGCTTGTCTTGATCATTTTGAGTGATGTGGGTTGAACTAGAGGCGTTTTGTTAGTTTACCTTGTTGCCCCATTCTTGGATTGGTGGTTTACCCTGCTATTTCCAACAACTTTGTGTGGTATGTCTTGATTTCTTCCAGTATATACACCAAAGGTTGTCTTTGGGATCTTTGGTACCATTTCTGTTCTGCCCTCCTTTGGTGAACTCAGCTCTCCCATGCTTTGTACATTAGTTTGGCACTTTTTTGGTAATTTCTGCCATAATATTCAGTGCTGATTTTTTCACAATTTGTGGTTCAACCATCTCATTTCTACATTCTTTAGCTCTAACAAGTGATATTATCTCATTCAGTGAAGGAACTTCTTCTTTTCCCAAAATTTGTATCCTTATCTGATCAGTCTCGGGATTCAAACCTGCATGAAAATCATATACCCTATCCTTTTTAATAAAATCTTTTATTTTATCATAACAATTGCTACACTGCAGCTCAACAGTCCTATAGTAATCCAATTCCATTACCTTTGAGGATAGTTTTACTAGTTGGATAGAATTAATTTCAGTGATTTCTGACATAGCTTTTATGATTAGAGTTTAAAGAAAGAAATTGCAATGATAAAAACTAGTATGTTTGGTTAGGAAAGTGCAATAATGAAGGCTGCATGATGATTGGATATCGCAATAATGAAGTTTGCTAGAAATTGCAATGAAAGCCGCTACAGAATTTTCCTTAGAAACCCTAAGGCTGTGATGCCATGTCACAAAATAGAAGGGAAAGTGAATTGTTTTATTTTCAGATGATTTAGGATTACATGCTGATATACACCTTAGAGTAGGAGGAAAAATAAGAAACAATTACTCTTCTAGGAAATTAAAACGGTCTCCTAGGATTCTATACTTCTCTAGGAAAGGAGAAGAATCTATTAGAATCCCACAACCTATGGGATACCAAGAAATTGACTTTTTTAAAAATGGTACAGAGTAAATATACACAACTTGACATCCTTTTTTCACAGATACCTCTTTGTCCTTGCAATATTCAAGAATTCAAATACTACCTGATCAAAATTTATGCTTTTAGAACTCTATGTCAGCAATTGTCATGTAGTGAAAATGATCTCTTCTTATAGCCAAAAGAAGGCCCTCAGAGGAATGTCATGGAGATTAATGCAATATTATACATAATATTCACTATTGTCCTTTAACCCACTCCGTGATATTGCCATAGGATGAACTGAGGCGAGAACTAGGGATGGATGAGGATCTTCCAGCCGTGTTACTGATGGGAGGAGGGGAAGGAATGGGCCCAATTGAGGCAACTGCAAGAGAACTTGGGAATTCACTATATGATGAGAACCTTGGTGAACCAATTGGTCAGATGCTTGTGATATGTGGCCGCAATAAAAAGCTTGCCAACAAATTGCTGTCAATTGATTGGAAGATTCCTGTTCAGGTATCATACTGTCTTAAAAGTCTTCATTAGAGCAAGTACAGTTTGCTAATCAAACTTTGTTGTAAACATAAATCTTTTGAACTATTTTTTTCGGTGGCTTGATGGTGTTTTTGCAAGTAGTGATCCTGAATTTTTGTCTGGTACTTCTTAGCATCTTTCCAATGCAAATTCAAAGGAAAAAAAGATCGTCTGAAATCTTGAATTATGCATGCATCTGTATTTGGATTGTGTGGTAATGAATATATAAGATGTTTCTATGTGAAACCCACTCCTCATGGTGGAAAACAAATATGTACTTCTTTCACTTGCACATTGTGTACCTCTACTTATCCTCTATCCGAAATTGATAATGGGTAAATATATAAATATTCCTATTATACATTTCATCATTACTTGTGGTAGATATTCCAGTATATGCCCATCAACTTGCTGCAGCAGGTTGCAAATTACTCATGGTAAGTTGTAATATAAAATAAGCATATACATGCATTGGTGGTGAACCGTGACTAATTATATAGCATTAAAGAAGTTGCTCTATTTACTAGGTGAAAGGGTTCGTAACGAAAATGGAGGAGTCTATGGGTGCTTGTGACTGCATTATAACGAAGGTAAGCTTTTTGTGGTAGTGGTTGTAATTTTTCTGACCACAGATGAATAATAGCTGAACTACTTCTTGCATTCTACTGAAGGCTGGTCCAGGGACTATTGCAGAGGCTTTGATACGAGGGCTCCCTATAATTTTGAATGGTTACATAGCTGGACAAGTAAGTTGACTATTCATATTATGTTATTGTATATTACCATTAAATATTATTGTCTTTTGAAGTTTTAATTACTGCTATTGGTCCTAATAACTTGCATTAAAAAATCTTTCATTGGTAATAAGCTAATGTATGGACTACTTTAACTGCCTAAATGAGGTACAAATTGTGACTGATTATTGATCAAGTAACCTAAGCAAAGAACTTATTATTAAATTTGGATATCCTGTCGATATATTAGCAACGTTAAGCATTCTGCTTACATTGTCTTTGGAGTTTAAAATGGGCATATCCAGGGTCCTATAAGGAGGATTGAGTAATTGCAATATACAGGACTCGAACTTAATCATCTCCTTGCACCACCTCCAGTTAATCTTGCATAGATTTAATGTCTTAAAATTCACAAGCTATGTTCCTGTGTTAAGTTTATCTAGGAATGATATTCTGTCGGTAGGCCGTTGAATATCCTACATTGTACTTGAAAGTTTGTGTAATCTGCTTAAACGATAGGAGCAATTTTTTATTTTCGCTTTTCCTTAAAATTATTTGAGCATGTTAATCCCAATGATGTCTTTTTGATACATGAAGGAGGTCGGGAATGTACCTTATGTGGTTGAAAATGGATGTGGGAAATTTTCAAAGTCACCCAAAGAGATTGCAAATATAGTAGGTCAATGGTTTGGTCCAAAGGCAGAGGAACTCAAGGCAATGTCTCGAAATGCCTTAAAGATGGCAAGACCTGATGCAGTCTTCAAGATTGTTCATGATCTTCATGAGTTGGTCAGGCAGAGGAATTTTTTACCCCAGTATTCTTGTGCAACATAACAGTTCTACCATGTGCCAGTTTTGATAAGGTCAGTCGGTGTCCAGAGGGCTTAATAGGAGTACTTTTCATCTTCTTGCTTTGTCTTTTAAGGCCTAATATCATTGCTCTCTTTTAGCCGCCGTGTAATTTGATCAGGAAAACTATGAAGCCCCTAAAGATTAATAAGAAAAATGTCAGTTCTTTTATGTCTGCCGGAATGTAAACTTCCCCTTCTGTTTTGCCCTTTTTCATGTGCAGCTTCCTATACACGGAGATGATATTAGTTCCACGCTTGACAAGCAATGTGTGAATATTTTATTCAGCTGAGGGTATTGAAGGTAGGGAGGATTGTGTTAGCAGTACATAACAAGGTGTGGTGGCTAAGTAACTGGAACCAAGTTGCAAATACATGTACACTTCATCCTCTTCCTCGTCCTTTTCCTCCCCCTTTTCATGAACATATTATTGATATCCCATTGCTCTTAGTATCATGCCTTGATTGTTGCAACAACTAATAAGAAGAGTACTTTACATCTTTGCTTCAAGAGAAGAAGTCTTTTATCTATACACCCTTCTATAATCAACTTAACCTTATATTTTTTTCAAATAAATCATTGTATACACCCAATTGAATCATATTGCTTTCTCACTAGGAGGTAAAGAGATGAGTTGTCAAAATATGTTTATGGTCCAATCAAGGTTTTAAATTACGGTTACGATTCGGAATGTTGTGGCAATTTGTTGGAAACTGTAGTTTCTGCAATTGGCAATTCACTTTGTTGTACATTAAACTAGGAAGCTTAGCTTCCTTGTAAGCATTAAGCTCCAGCATCCCCAAAAAAAAAAAAAAGCAAGACCTAAGCACAATAGGATGATGATAGCAGAAGACAGAAAAGCTATGTTAAATAAATCTTTTTGAGTGCAGATTGATGGGAAGAATTGTGAAGAGGTAACAAAATTAGAAGCACAAGTACATGAATATTTATAAAGATGGGTGAGCTGAATTGTAACTGAAATTGGAGATCTCCCTATATTTCAAAGTATTAAATTCTTAAATAAATTAAAAAACTCTCTTTTTAAAGTTTAAGATGAATATGGAAATGAATATAGATATATATATAGTTTTGGGTTTAAAAGACTCTAAGCCCAAGTATTAACATAAGCTACATAGTTTTAGGACCAAAAGGCCCAAAACCCAAATATTCACATAATCTCGACCTGATTAAACTAAAAAGGCTCAAAACCCGATCAAACAAATGGCTTGTACTTTTTAATGAGTTAAAATTCATGGATTAATTTACTAATTAATTAGTCAATTTTTATAATTAATAAGATTTTATAAATTAAAATAAATAAATAAATTTTTATTTAATAATTTTTTAAATTTAAATTTAAATTTTTATAAATAAGAAAAATCTTTTTTGATTATATTTTATATTTTTTTGATTATATTTTATAAAAATTAATTTAATAAAAGTTTAATACCGAGAAATACACCTTAAGTCACTCCCGTTATCGTATTTTTTTTTATACAAGAGAAATCGCTAAACACTATTAATCTAACTCTTGACGTGCTCTGCGGTAAACAGTTCCTTCCTTGCTGGTCCCTTTGTATGGGGGTCAGGACTGGCAATGAAGGCTCCTGAAAAATATGGATTTTTGGGCTGCTCTGAACTTCAATGACGATCAGAGTATCCGCGCCCTGATTTCTTTCCCAGTGTACGTGCTAAATTTGTACTTTCCAGTTTTATTGGAATAAGCCACTGGTACCTGCCAATAAAGAAGTGTTCTCGGAAGTGGGAGACGAAAGCAAGTTAATGACTTCAGGACGTCCACTTCTATGATCCTACAGTACCCAAGGGACCAAGCTAACAATTTCGACTGTTAATGCCGAGCTGCTGCTAACGTGCTGGGAGAATCCTCCGCACCACCATCTATAACAGTCGCGAATTAGATCACGGGCGGTAGCGATGCGTGATCCCTGTTATCATATTAACTTCGCGTCCAATTTTTTAAACATAGGTGTGTATGCATATATCAGCTGCAACAAAACAACGGAGTCCGAGTAGAGTTGAACGGAGATGGACAAGGGAAAAGCGGTGATGGGTTCTGGCCGGAGATGGGCCGTCGATTTCACCACAACTCCTCCTTCTCGCGACTTTCCCGATCCCCCCGGCTTCTCTCGCGCTTCTCAATACCAGGTTTCTCTCTTTATCTCTATCTGCGTGTATGCGGATCTTATTGAATTTGCCTACTCTTTTCTCTTTCTTTAAGTATTAAGTTCCATTCTGTTTTTCACATACAGGACGATTCCACACTGACCAAGCAAAAGAAGGATGCGGAGGCCAATTGGAAAGCTAAGGCTTTGATTTATACTTCTTTTTTTTATCTATTTTCATAATTTGTCTATTTTAGCGGTGCCTTGCATGTGGAGATGCATTATATTTGAATGGTAAGCGTTGTGATTTAGTGTTTCTAAGTCATTGATGCTGTTTGTTATACCTGATGACGACATAGGATATAAGAATGAAATAGATATGTGAGGAATATCTCTATACTTTGTTACTATGATTGTAAAATTTTGTTTCTCTCTTTTTGGGAATTTTGGTAGGCCAGATGTGCCTTTGTAATTTAGGATGAATGATGGGTTTGGTTTTCTGATAATGGTGGCAAGTGAATTTACATTGATATTGTTAGGGAAGACATACTGGTTAGTTCACTACTTGACACCTTGTTGCATAGGAGAGTTCCAAGTTTGGCACATGAATACCATGTTCGGCAATTGTAAATGTGAATTTTGTTGTTACGAGTTTTTGGCTCACCTACCAAAGGTTCCAGATGATTATGAAAATTCTGGTTTTAACAATGAAGGTTGTATATCAAACAGGGGGACGGCGAGTGAGAGCAAGAATCTTTGATGTTACCATAATAATTCAGTCATAGTTGACACCTAGTCAATGTTTGAAACAAGACGGAACAAGTCTTTCTTTTCTGCATATTTCAGATCTGCCAGTCCTGTTCACCATTCCTTATGTAACATCGATTTCCATGTTCACAAACTCTTTACAAGTATATTTGCATTTATTGGACGAAACAGATGATGTGCTAGTTAACAGTATGACCTCATAATTTATGACAGAGCTTGGGAAGTAGCGCAAGCCCCTTTGAAGAATTTGTTCGTGATGGGATTTATGATGTGGATGGTTGGAAGTACAGTCCATCTGTTTAGCATTGGGATTACATTTTCAGCTCTTTTGCAGCCCATAAATGCTCTTCGAACCGTTGGAATTGGTATGCTGATACAAACTTGCAAGTTGTTGCTGCTTATATATACGTGTGTGTGTGCGTGCACATCAGTCATTTTCGCATTTTTTCTTCATCACTGTAAGATCGTATTCTGTGAAGAGACAGATAGAAAATGCCAAAAAAAAGAAAAGGAAAACTCGTGCCTTCCTAAAGTCCCAGCTGAATTTTAACATTGTTGGTAGATAGAGCTTTGCCAGGCCACTCCAGGGTGTATAACAACTACTGATTAAACATGTGTTCTATCTCAATTAGCAAGATAGGTCACTCGCATATATACCAAAAAGAAATGATCTTATTTGTATTAACGGAAAGCATAGTATTATCTACAAAATTCCTCCACATGCGAAAGCCTAAGGGGGCCAATTGCCAAAGAGGACATCATTCATAATGGACGATCTCTAACAATATGTTTATACATCCTGTTATGCTGTTGTAAAGGGTGTTGGAGTTATGATCAAGGCAAGAAGAAAAAAATTGGAAGCAACTTTTGATACTGCGTGATTCTTATTCAAGAAAACTTCAGTGCCTTTAAATAGGCAATATAAAACACAACCGTTCACGTAAAGAAGAAAATATTCAGTCTAAAAAACATCAACTACTAGACTAATTCCTCTTGTGTGAAAATATTACAGGAAGACTTATTCAACATTAACTGTACCAGACACGTGAGAATTAAAAAAAACTCAACATTCCTCCTTCATTCGAGCGTTGAAAGTCCCAGTTTGGCGCTAAATTCCTCATGTTTTACTTGAGGTAGACTTTTTGTCAATAAGTCTGCAATTTGCTCATCACTTCGACACTCTTC
>JAOSBP010000001.1:25817893-25849842 GCA_027563825.1 Erythroxylum mucronatum | reverse complement strand
ATCAATTCATAAACAATGTTCATGAATATCAAATTAATGAAATATGCCTTTCTTTATTTATTCATAAAGTCTGCACACGACTTTTGAATAAAATGCGCTAAAGGGGATTGCCTTTAGGGCACAATTAAACAGTACCGTCCTTGCATAAGTCGACTTACCCCATGTACAAGTCGACTTATCGGTACTGAATACGTGTAAGTCGCCTTATCCAATGTACAAGTCGACTTGCACTTACAATATAGTCTTTCATAGAAGTCTCCAATAGTTTCACTTCCATAAATCCTCAACTCTTCAAATCTCACAGCCAACATATGAAGTTTCAAAGCTATCATATATTTTAATCCCTCGTGTATAATTTGCAAAGTGTCCCACGCTTCCTTCGTCGATTCACAGGCTGATATCATAGCAAAGTGACCTTCATCAACTATACTAAAGATGACGTGCAGGGCTTGAGAATTTCCAAGCACTCTCTCCTCTTCAGCCCTTGTCAACTGATGCATCTTTAAGCACTGCTTCTCCCTTTTCATCAGTCCTTGCTGGATGTGTCCAATCATTTAAAATCAAGTTCCATGCTTTTGTTCCTTATGCTTGAATGAATACTCTCATATGTGATTTCCATGAAGGATAATTTAAATCATTTAACAATGGTGGCTTGATGATTGATGCACCTTCTCTTATAGCCATAATGTTGAAATAAGGATCTACACCAATTTGACATACCAAGTTTTGATTCGGTGACCCTCTCTGATACCAATTGAAAAATCTGAAAGGAAGTAGTTTCGCAAAAATTCTGGTTCAACTGCAGTTGTTTATAACATAAACAAAAGAACAGAAAAATTAAATACAAAATAAACAAATCAAAACTCAAAATTTGGTAACGTAGTTTGGCATACCTTGTTTACGTCTACGGGCCCCTCACCCAACTTAATTACTTTTACCTGTGATACAATAATATTTTTACTCAAAGCATTACAGAGTTGACTCACCCAACTCTTGACACTGTCCCTCGTTCTTACTACCCCTAAAACTAAATCACGCTCAATGGTACGACCATCTCGTACTAACCTCAACAAAGGATTTTCTCAATAGTATTTGATAATTAAAGATGAAAATAAAATAACACAAGTGATTAAAATAACAACGAACATAAACAAAGACACTTGAGAAAGAAAACAACTTTCATAACAATGTAGCTTCGTCAACGAAAGAATGAGAAGTTGTTCATTAAAAGAATCTGTCGTGAAGCTTCAATATCATCACTGGAACATCCCATGCACAACAACTGAAAGGTCACCAACGAAACAAACACCTTTCCATCAAAAACGTTACAAACTATGAAGCTACAAAACACCAAAACTGCTAGAAGTTTTTCACACAAAAACCACTATCATTAACAACCTAAAAATACCCTCATAATAGCAAAAAACACAGCTCTCCAATCTGAAAAAATCACCAACAAAATAAACGTTTCTTCACCGAAACATTGCAAACAACATAATTGCAAAATTCACGATGCTTGCTGGAATTTTACGCACACAGCAACATCAATAACTATCAATCGAACAAACGTTTCATCACCGAAACGTCACAAAAAATATAACTATAACAACACATGTCTCCTAGGAGTTTTTCACTCAAAAACTAATATCTGGACAGCCCTGGAAATCACGTAACACTACTGCGAAATGTAGTTGTCCAAGATAGATAAAATCGCCAAAAATCAGCTGTCAAAGATATCTCAATACTCTCGAAAATACAACAGCAAAAATTATGAAAACTTATGAAGTTTTCGCACACCAAATTAACAATCACACAACCCCTGATGATGATTCAAAAAGAGAAGATTGTGCATTTGCAAAAACAATATAGTTTGCGTTGAAAATATCAACAAAAAGGTCGTGAGACCTTGACAGAAAGTTGCATCACCAAGTCTAAATGGTATCCCAAAAAATCAGCTTCAAATATAATCCAAGACCACCCTCAAATTTCGTTTAAGAATAAAAGACTGCATAATTGCAGAAAATCATACGCACAACCAAAATCTCAACCCCAAAATCACGTGATCCACTTAATCGAAAATTCAGCAACACACAAAATAATATCACAACAAATTTGCTGTCGAAAATCATAAAAAAGATCCCTAAAATCACAGCTGTCAAAGTCATATGAAACCTATATTTTTCATGCTAAAAAACGACACTACTTCAGCCCATATCTCGCCTAAATTTTAGCCACAATTCGCTATAATCAAGTTAAATTTTCAGAAAAATTTGCTTCTTTAGATAACCATTATCATAAAATAGGATATCTATTTAAATCACATCTTAATTAAGATTTTAAACCTTATCAAACTTATTTCAGAAAGAGTCTTACGTAAACTCAACTAAGTTTAATAATGTCCAAAATTAAATATTAAGATATCATAACATATATCTTAACGATAATTTTAGTATGATTGACTTAAGAATTTTTAGTTTTAAATTTACAAAAATGTTACTATTTAGAATATTTATGGGTTAGTTTTCTAATTATGAGAAAAATCTTGATTAGTAAACATAAAGCAAAATTGTAAGACATAAAAGCATAAAACAAAAGGAAGGTGTAATAATGCAAGAAATTACCCTTTTAATGTATTAAAAGCCATAAATGTTGTTAAATATTAGTTTTTGCATGCATTTTATTTTATAATTGATAAAATTTTAATGTTTTGGCTCATTTAACCAAAAAATGTGGAGGAAATTTAAGATCATCGTTTCATTCACACAAGAAAAAGAGTGGTTATTGGCATTTAAGGGGTGTCATCATGTCCATATACAGTGACTTGGTAGTTGCTTTACCTAATACCTACCATTCTCAAAATCATTGAATTGTCTTTCCCCAGTCCTCAATCTTCAATCCCATCAGCCTTTTACTCAATCACCCAAACCATGGAGTTCACGGCGGAGCAACTGAGCCACTACAATGGTTCAGACCCATCAAAGCCCATTTACGTAGCAATCAAGGGTCGAGTTTTCGATGTCTCCACCGGCAAGAACTTCTACGGCCCCGGTGGCTCTTACTCCATGTTCGCCGGTAAAGACGCCAGCAGAGCTCTTGCCAAGATGAGCAAAAACGAAGAAGATGTTTGCCCTTCTCTGGATGGGCTCTCCGACAAGGAGATCGATGTTCTTACTGACTGGGAGAAGAAGTTTGAAGCTAAATACCCTGTTGTTGGTCGTGTGGTCTCTTAAATAATGGGAAAAAAAAGTTTGACGCTTTCGTTGTGTTGTATTTGTATTGAACTCTGTTGGTTGGTTTCCTTTGGTATTTGAGACTCTCTGCTTTGTGGGCATCGAGTAATGAATGCCTTTTGTTATGTTCATAACATTCCGTGATTATATAAATAAGTTCAAGTTGTGTCAAGTTTAGCTTTAAATGCTTGAATTTACGATGTTTAGTCATTTTACTGTTGTCAATAAGTACTCAACTGATGTGTGAATCCATTATTCCATTTGCTTCTGCTTGATGTGATGAACTGTTTGATGAGAATTCTGTTTCTGCATGGGTTTCGAACACTATTTGCTTGGCCAATCTTTTGGGTGTTCTGGTTGTTTGTGTCGTGTCGTATAGCAGCCCAAAGCTTTCAGAAGTTCTGAACCTTTAAAGTGGTTGAAGGTGCTTCTGGTGTTATGATGCGGGCATGAACTTGGTGTAGGAAAAGAAAGCTCGTGTTCCTGAGAACTATCAACTATCGGGGTATCTATACAACTGGGTTGATAGGATGAATATCCAGTTAGCTAGTTCGTAGTAGCTCTTGGAGCGAAGTATGATAAAATGGAAAAACCATAGATGCCTTCATGCGGGATGGATCTTTTAAGGGGTTCATATCATACTTTTCGTCATTGGAGAGGAGGGGCAAAGCTTCCTATTGCTTCCATGCAGTGGTAACAATCAATTGAATCTTGTCCTTAAAGCATGAAATGAGTGTTTAATCTCTGCATTACTGATTTGGATCTTGGAAATAACTTCTACTTGCTTATGAGGACGAACAGGGTTTTTGTGTTGTCAATGCATGTGGCAGTTTCTGCAATTGTCTTATTGTGAAATTTTGATGCTTTAGGTTTTGTAATGACTTCTAAAACACATTTATTTATTTTCTGGTTGATGCTAGCTCTTTTGCATTTCATCCAATTCACATTTGGACATGGTCGATGATAATTAATTCATAGTTATCTGTTTGATTTGCCATGTCTGATGAATATGGAGCAGAGCTACCTGAGATGAAATGCTGGTGGATTTTGGCTTAGTTATGACTTGCTAAGCTTCCTTGGCTGCTTGAATTTGGTATATTTTTTCAGCTAGTGCAATGCAAATATGAATAATATTTCATGATCGTTTGATCATAGTTGTATTGTTTTCTATCTTGTGAACCAACCTAACAGGACCCATATTCTAACACTTACAACCCAGGCTGGAGGAATCATCCAAATTTCTCTTGGCGGAATGATCAGGTGGTACAACCACAGTCATCCGATGTTCCGAGACAGTCAACGAGGGGACCCATATTCTAACACTTACAACCCAGGCTGGAGGAATCATCGAGATTAGATTTTTCTGGTGGTGCAGGATTAGGAGCCTTAAAACCTGGAGGTGGCTGTCTCGGAACATTGGATGACTGTGATTGTACCACCTGATCAGTCTCAGGAATAAATCACTTTGGTCAAGTTACTATATGTTTGTTTCACATGAACCAACTGCATTAGGGCTGCTAGATTTGCTGTTTGGAATTACTAGGTCAAGTTAAAAACTAAAGGGTTATAATATATGCTTATAATTGTCAAAAACAATAATCCCCAAGGTTTAGGTTTCAGATCAGTGGATTCAGTGCTCCTAGTACAACTACTCAACAAAGCCAAGCAAGTTAGTTTAACAAGCCATTGGAAACAAAGTAAGCAGCTTTTTTTTCTCGTCTCTATAGGATATATATATATTCACATACAACTACAAAACACACGCTTTATTTAATATTGGATTGGAACCCTGCGCAATGAAAAGATTAGTATATTGGAATGTAATAATCTTATCAGGTGGTTAGTAGCAAGTTTATTTATTTATGAAAAATAGCCAAAAAGAGAAATGAGTAGGCAAGTAATACTCCATAAACAACTAGTTTCAGTGCCAGAATTGCTTTTGTTTAAGTCATCTCATGATAATGCTAGTGTTTGATGTTTATTAATATCCTGAAACTGACATGATTCCGAAGTTCAGTAACAAGTCTCAAAATCCTATTCTTGGGAAGCCAGACCAGACCAATCCTGTGTACTGATAGACTTTGATAAAAGTTCGGAGCTCATTAGGTGGCTTATCATTACTCTTCCCCGGGCCGTCACGGAGTCATCTTGCTCATTTCAGACACCAATGGTATCATTGTCACGTGTGTGTATATATATATATACATGGATTTGTCAACTTCAATACGGTAAATGAAATATCTGGTCAGATTAGCCCATAACGATTTGATTTTTATAATTTGTTAGTATAAAAAATCCAATTTTTACATTTCAGTTAATACGATCACCGGCTCCATTCGAACCATTTATTCAACTACAAGCACTGCTTCTGTTGGGGGCGTTGGTATATATATATATATATGGAGGCATATGGGCATGTTCAAAAAAGTCGTCGCAGAGTCACCAGGCTAGTTGGGTTGAATCTGACATTGTATTGACTGAAGAAATTGTTATTCCTTGAAACTTCCTCCTCCTCCTTATTCTCCGTTTGTTCCTTTTTCTAGCTAATCTGAGTTTGGATAGCGAGTGAGTGAGTGAATCATGTTGGACGCCAAGAGTCGACAACTCTCTAACGAAGAATCTGAGACATTGAGTCTTCGACCCTGTAATGAGGAAGCTGATGAAGAGCATAAACCAGAAAGACGATGTTCTTCTCACCGCTTGTTGGCTCCGATATATTGGCTGAATATGCTCGCGTCTGAGACGCATTGGAGCTATGTGCTTGCGGTAGTTGTTGTGTATGGAATAAGTCAGGGGCTTGGTGGAGCTTTAGCTCGTGTGGGGACGGAGTATTATATGAAGGATGTTCAAAAGGTTCAGCCTTCTGAGTCTCAGATTTATCAAGGGATCATCTCGATTCCTTGGCTTGTTAAGCCTGTATGGGGTCTCCTCACAGATGTTCTTCCAGTTCTGGGGTATCGTAGACGCCCTTATTTCGTCTTTGCTGGTAAGTTTTTCCATATTAGCAGTTGGGATTTCTTCCCCATCATTTACCTTGCCGTTTTATGTTGAGATCTCTTCATAAAAAAAGCCTTTTGTTTTCCATTTTTGAGCTTGTTATTGATATAAGATCTCGTTTACATGTTCACTTATGCTCTTCGAAATTGCAAATATGGAAAGTTTCAAACATGGCCTAACTCCATCCACTTAATTCTTTGTACCAAATTGGTAATTGATCTGGCTTCTTTTGCCATTTGACCAGCAAGTAGGGTTTTAGACCCCAAAATAGGTAAAGGGTGTGCTTGGAAATTGAGATCAAGGTTGGACTTATATAGCATAGAACTTGTTGAGGAGTTTGCTGGGATGTTTATGCTTTACTTCCTATTGTGGAGATTTAATCTTTCTGCAAGTTTTGGATTGATGTGAAATAAGTTAGAGATGAAGTTCTAATCAGTGTAGGCTTCAAAGCACGTATGAGAAGGGAGACTAGGTGATATAGTGGTTAACCTCCTATCAAAATCAATTGGCTTCTTAAGCTTCTGGGAAAATGCACAAGAAAGGAGCTTTACCCAGAAAGGAAAGAATTTTCGGTGGTTATTTGGAAGAAAAGAAAGATGCCATGGTTGTTAGTAGTGAATATAGGACCCAAGTATGATTAATGTAATTATTTAAACTTTGTTGACATTGTTAGAGCTATGCAATATGCCCAGGGAGGTTTGCTTCTGGAAATGAGAAGGAAGGATCTTCCTTACTATTGACATTTTATATTTTTGCAGATTGTTGGATGGAATCCATTAATGTGGATGTCTTCTTTTAAGTTAAAAATAACCAAGTATGTAAGTGTTTCAAGAATTCCAGATCTCAATGCAGGCCTGTACATGGCATTACAGAAAATATATCTACCTGGTGGAGTAAGACTGTCATTTGTTGCTAAGTTTGGGGAAATTAATCTCTTCCAAATGTCTATGTGGAACTACAATCTATTTGTCTGACGACGATTTGCCATTGCTTTGTGTAGGAGCCTGCTAGCATAAGAATGTGAGAACTTTTCATTTATTCTGTAGCGAAAATATAAAGACCCTGTATCTAAAGCTTTTTGTATAAATTGCTAGTGGTCTAAAAATGGAGTTTGAAATGTCGGAAGTTTTGTACAATGTGAACATTCTTTCATATGCAACTTCTACCTAGTCGTTGTCATTTGCATAACTCGAGCATTATGTGTGATTCTTTCTCACTGTTTCAACTGTATGCACCGGAATAAGATACCATCCAAACTCAATGCAGTGAAAAAGGTTCATCATATAGATTCCTTCTTTTCAAGTCCATATCTCATGTGGAGAATGCTTGACATGAATATCTTTCACTGAGAGTCATTGTGTAATGCATGATGGAATTGAATTGCATGAGTATGTAAAAGCAACATATTATTCACTATTTTGCATTATCAAACGTAAAATAATATCTGCTTTTCTATGTTTTGTTCCTCATGTCTATTTCAGGCCTCCTAGGTGTGGTCTCCACACTCCTGTTGTCTTTGAATGAGAAGCTCGATATTCTGTCTGCTGTGGTTTTATTGACGACTGAAAGTATGTATGTAGCAATGGCAGACGTGACGATAGATGCTTGTGTGGCAGAGAACAGTAATATTCATCCTACACTTGCATCTGACATGCAAAGCTTGTGTGCTTTCAGTTCATCGATTGGTGCTTTACTGGGATACTTCATGAGTGGTGTTTTTGTTCGCCTACTTGGCCCCAAGGTTGGCTGCTTTTTGACTTAATTGTCATGTTCATGACTCTGTTACGATATAACAATTTACATTCCTCCATTTAAGAATGTGTTGATAGACTTATTTGTCTTCTGTGGTAGGGGGTCCTAGGCTTGCTGACAATTCCAGCTGGACTTGTAGTTCTGGTAGGAATAATACTCAATGAATCCAACAACCAAAATCCTGCTTATAGAGAGGTATTCTTTCCGCACTTCTTTCTTTTACGCGATATTTCAGCTTTCAGATTGTAATATCATGGATTGCTCAGGTACAGCAGAATAATATCTTTGAAGCTGGCAAGTCTATGTGGAATACATTGAAGTTCCCAGAAGTGTGGAGACCATGTTTGTATATGTACTTATCCCTCGCTTTGAGTTTGAACATTCACGAAGGGTTGTTCTACTGGTATACAGATTCAAAGGAGGGCCCATCCTTCTCCCAGGTATATGATTCTGTACTTGTTTTTTCCAGTCTCTGGACAGTGACGCATGATATTATCAAAATATCTAATCTCCAGGGACCCCTTGATTCCACTTATTTTCTCTTGATTCACAAATGATTTCAACTAAAATTTATGCATGCATTATTTTAGCTTAGACCAATGCTTATAACAACTATATTAGCAACATTACCTGTGCATGCTTTGAGCAGGATACCATTGGTTTCATTTCGTCGTTTGCTGCAGCCGGGTCCTTCTTGGGGGCATTACTTTATCAAAATATTCTTAAAGATCATCCCTTCAGAGATTTGCTATTTTGGACTCAATTCCTCTTTGGTTTGACTGGGATGCTCGATTTGATGATGGTGACACGATTAAACTTGAAACTCGGAATACCAGATTATTTTTTTGCTGTGTTTGATGCGAGTTTCTCTCATGTAATTGGAAGGCTCAAATGGATGCCTCTTCTTGTACTCAGTTCCAAGCTTTGTCCCCCTGGAATTGAAGGAACTTTCTTTGCTCTGCTCATGTCGATTGATAACTTTGGACTCTTCACAGCTTCATGGGTTGGAGGGCTCCTGCTTCATGTATTACATGTTACTCGGACAACATTTGATAACCTCTGGCTGGCCATCCTGATCAGAAACTTATTGAGACTCAGTCCACTTTGTCTGCTATATTTGGTTCCAAATGCTGATCAGAATGCTACTATGCTACCAACTGAAATCTCTGGCACAAAAGAGGGAACCGAAGCTCAAGTGATCGAAAACGTTGAATTGGTCTCTCTGGTAAGCAACATGGATGGAAAGTAAAACTTCAACAAGACTATCCGGATTTAAGAAATTGCTCAAATTTGTAGGCAAAAAGTTCAACGTTCTTGTATGGTGCAGAACCATCTCGTCTTTAACACACACAGATTGAATTTTGACACGTCTAGAAGCAGAAGCTTAATGAGCTGACGAAAATGTAGGATATGGAAATGATATTTCCTTCCCTGTCTTCGCTGAAGGTCCATATCCATAGCTTATTGCTCATCTGATTCAAATTTGGTTGAAGGAAAAAAATTTCCTCGTATGCTTCTGTCAAAAAGATTTAAGAGATGTAATTCTTCAGAAATTCATTGGCCATATTATGTTCTGTTTTTTATTCTCTCACTAGGTGAAGCAATCTCTTCCAAAAGGTAAATAATAGTAATAATAGGGGATGCAGGATAAGGGAGACTCTGGCTGAAAATCCAAAACTTTCAATGTAATTATAAAGAAAAGTGAGGATAAAAAGTAAAGCCAGTATCCAAATCTAGGCAGAACCATTCCAGGACTAAACTGAAAGGTGTGAAAGTCACTATCTTGAGACCTCAGGCTCAGTTCCATACCAAGAATGTCGCTCTTAGCCTGCAACTGCTTCTCGCCAACGCCTGTGCAGAGGAAGTGGAATGAGAGTATCAAGAAGCGAATTCACGTGGGAGACCCAGAAGGAGCTATACTTACTTACCTCAATATGCAGCTCCTGGGTATTGTTGCTGACAACTACACGTACCCACTTCTGCTCAAAGCAGCTGGGACGTGTTCCACCTCTTGTGTTGGGTTTGCCCTCCATGCCCACACCTTGAAAACTGGTTTTGCCACCCACGCTTTTGTACAGACTGCTTTGATGAACATGTACAGTACGTTTAACCGTGTCGCCGATGCGTGTAAAATGTTTGATACAATGCCTAAAAAAGACGTCGTTGCTTGGAATTCCATGTTGGATGCCTTTGCTTCCAATGGGATGATGGAGGAGGCATTGAATCTGTTTAATTCGATGCCTCTGAAGGATTGTACTTCGTTCAATATTATGATTTCTGGGTATTCGAGCAAAGGGATGATAGTTTCTGCTAGGAGAGTATTTGATGAAATGACTCGGAGAGATTCTGTTTCTTGGAACTCGATTATAACAGCATATGCCCGAGTTGGGGATATGGAAACAGCTGGTGAATTTTTCAGGGAAACGCCCATTAAAAATGTCATCACTTGGAACGCAATGATTACAGGATGTTTACAGAACCAACTCTACGAAGAGGCTCTTGATTTGTTTGGCCAAATGATAGCTCAAGGTTGTGCATCTGATTTTGTTACAGTAACTGGAGTCTTATCTGCCTCTGCCCATTTGGGATCACTGGAAAAAGGCGAAGAAGTACACATCTACGCCATTGATAATGGACTTGCATCGAGTCCCCATGTAACTACAGCTTTGATTGATATGTATGCCAAATGTGGAAGCATAGGGCAATGTTTGTTGGTGTTTTACAAGTCTCAAGTAAAGGATATTTACTGTTGGAATGCCTTAATCTCTGGACTGGCACTTAATGGCCATGGCTATGCAGCTCTCAAACTCTTTAGCGAGATGAGACTAAATGGTGTAAAACCTGATGACGTTACTTTTATATGCCTACTCAGCGCCTGTTGCCATTCAGGTCTCGTTGAAGAGGGTTGCCAGTTATTTGATTGCATGAAAATGGAGTTTGGGATATCTCCCAAGTTAGAGCACTATGGCTGCATGGTTGACCTTTTAGGTAGGTCCAGGCGCCTGGATCAAGCTTACCAATTAGTGGAATCCATGCCATTTGAGCTTGGAGCATCCATTTTGGGTGCTCTGCTTAGTGCCTGTGTAAATAATCAGGACCTGAGAATTGGTGCAAGAGTGATACAACTTGCTTTTTCCAGGGCTCCCTACCTTAGTGACGGCGAGTTGATGATGTTTGCCAATTTGTATGCGTCATGTGGTCAGTTGGATGAAGCTGAAAGATGGAGACATGCCATGGAAGACTCGGGGATTGTTAAAACTCCTGGATGGAGCATAATTGAGGTAAATGGAAATTTTTACAAGTTTTTGGCTGGAGAGCCAAGCAAAAGCACGAGGCTGATTCTAAACGGTGCATTGTGAGGAACTATGAACATTGCTTTTCTTGCCTCAGTTATTATCCTACCCCAATCTAGTCAATTTAATATACAGCATTCCAACATAATATAAAGCAATCCCATTCAATGACATTGAGAAAACCAGAACTTGATACCATCAGGATCAGTTTAGAAGAAGGGTGAAGAGCAATTTAGGAAGATCTCTGTGCAGAAGGAACAGGAGCTGGCAAACAATGGAATGACTTTGTTGTTGCGGAAGAGCTGGGATCTAACGGGAGAACACAGTTAGAGACAATAAACCAGGAAGATGTTCCAATACGACAACCATCTTAGCTGTGTCTTGTCCAGTTTGGAGATCCTTATTCAAATGACAGTTCTATCAACCCGATATCCTCTATGTTTCTTTGTCACATTTGTTTCTCTGCAACTGAATGTGCCAATACCGCATTGAGAAATAATCTTCCCTAAATGCTCAAGGGAGTACTGCTATAGATTCAATCCCTCTCTTTATCATCTCTGCCAAATAACTGATATTGTACTTCTAGCTTTCTTCAGTTTGCAGTATCAGGCTACGCCCCATACAATACGGCAACACAAGTATGTAAACAAGAAATCAGATTAAGTATAAGAAAGAGGAAGATGTTCCTGTACTCAATTTGTCATCTTTAGTTGTTGTCAAACAGTTACCATCACAGGAACATCTGAAAAACATTGACAAAGGATTCAATCTGACAAATGGATATTTTACTGTGGACAAAAGCATCAAAAACTCCTCTTTACAATTTACATGTAAAATGAAGATAAATTGATGTTATTCTGTATGTAATGCTAATCAATAGTTAATGAATTTATCCTACACAAAGATCAAGATATTTCCTTGGCTGACAATATACAGGAATCCTGAACCTTCAAACCCAGTTGATCCCGCCACGAAATTTTCTTCTTCTCAAGACTCTTGCCTTTAGTTAAACAACTCTTGGGCTTATCTTCCACCCTCAAAGGTTCTTCAACAACCTCACAATGCATAGACAAATCTTGTGGTGGAACAAGACCTCTCTCTTTTTGACCCTCATTAGTTTGCATCTCCATCAAATATCTATGTCTCCGTCTAAGGAATCTAAAGATTAGGGTTTAACATTATCAATTCAGGTGCCGATTACCTTCCTATCTAGCAAATGAGCAGCCATGAATCATAAGAAGAACAAGTGAAGTAATAACAACATACCGGATATCACCCAAAAGAGTATCTCTCTTCTGCTTGACTATCTGCAACTTTTTCTTCTTCGCAACAAATTCCTAAAGAAACCAAAAAGAAAAACTGAAGCCATCCCCAAATTGAAGATGTACGTAAGGGACATAAAAGTTCAAACGTCAATTAGTTGAAGGCAAACAAGAAAAATGTAACGAAATTGTTCTTTAAATAGAAATTCTCCTCAAATAATGTTATACAACTACAATGCAATTCCTTCTCTTAAGATTCTGTTATTGAACTAAACATGGCAAAATCGCTTACAAAATCTGAACTTTCAAGTGGGATTTTGTAGTTAAGAAATTCTAAGAACACAAAACAGAACTAACAGAAAACCAAAAGGACTAACCTTTTGCAAAGTCAAGTAATGTTGAACTAGGCTTTCATGTTCAAATTTAAGCGTGGAGTCCGAGTCTCCGTTTTCCGATTGAGGACTATCACGAGCGAGCCTTTTCTTGGTACTCTTAGACATGGTATCTCCCAAGCAAATTCTCACCGATTAAGCAAAAACCAACGGTGCCCTAGAAATATATCATCTAGAAATACAAAAGAAAGTAGGTAGAATAACTAAGTTAGTAAAAAACGAATAGAACCCTCGATGCAATATTGAATCTTTTGTAATACGAACTGGAAAACACAAAGAGAAAGCAAACACAGAGATCAAAATGGGTATGCTAAATGGAGGAAACAAACAAAACCCAATTGAACTACAATAGGAAGGTAGGTAGGTACCGAGAACCCCAAGAGGGGCATATAATAAGAGTACTAAAAGGAAAGAAAGTTTCTTTCTGTGGAACTCCGTCTCTCCATGTAAGGGTAGAACCCGAAAATCCCATGAAGGAGAGACAAGAGAGTTTAGAGGAAGAGTAGCGGAGAGAGGGTTTGACAGAAGGGCAATTCTGGCATGTTAAAGGGGATAGAAGAGTTATGGACGGTTGGAGGAAAATTGAAGCCATATCTAGCTATCAATCCATGTATGAAATTTCTTTCTTTTAACAAATTTTTGTTTTGGTAACCAAAACACGAGATTTGGTCCAACTGGGGCCATTTTAGAGAGACGATAGGAGAAAGATTTAGAGAGAAAAGGGGCCATGGTGAGAGACGAAATGTGAAAGGCAGGGCTTTGGGAATATCTTTTGTAGGTGTTGGTGGAGGATGAGCAGATAAGAGGGAGGAGAGGAGCTGTAGAAGAAAAAGCAGAGGGATAAATGGCTATATGCACTTGCTGCGAGAAAGTCCTCTCTTTGATATGGAGTGTGCCCGCTACGCAATGCAATTACAAATTAGGTATTTCATTGAATCGGGTAACAGTTAAATACATGAACAAAAATAAGAGTTCAAGTTTAGCTAAAGACTGTCACTCGAGTTTACGTTGGATCAAATTATATTAAATTTAAAAATTAATTAAATCTTAAGTTAAATTTAATTGAATTGTTGAGATCACTCACATGCCTATTCTATAGTAGAAGTAGATAAGGAGTCAGGTGAAGAAAACAAGAAGATAAAACAACTCTTCTTTTCCTTTTTTTTCCTCTCCCATTTATGCTTGGAAATCATATTAGCAGGTTTGGTTGTCTTGAACGTGGTTAACTACTGTGAAGCCTGGCAGCCTCATGGTGGATTGCTAGATTAGCTTATAGGTCTTCAATGGAGGACCCCGACAAATTGCGAATGCCATGAATGTATGGAAGTGGAAATGGAATGTACATTGTTAGTTCACAGATTGACAAATTATGTGCCAACTGAAACCAGCATTTGCAGATATAGACATATATGATCCTTCTTATTAGACTCCTTCGATGCACATCCAAATCGCAGAAAAGATAGGATCCCTTGAACAAAACTGCCTGCGGTATTCACAGGAAAGTGCAGCTTCCGGAGATGATGGATTCTGAACAGCCAAGCAAATCAGACATCTGCAGATATATACATGAGATCGTTGCAGCATTTTCGGAATCAGGATACACATCATAATTAATCAGGATCAAGCGTTTCTTCAATGAACTTTTTTACGGATATGCCAAGGGGAAATGCAGATCCTGAAAATTTTGAATGTAAATTTAGCATCAAAGCCATCTTCAAAGAAAATCTGTGGGAACAAAATTAAAGGGCATACCTAAGAACCCTTTAGCAGAAGATCAGTAAACAAGTTCAAACAATAACCAGCTGCATACTTCTGAAGTAAGAGGATTAATTTGGAAGCTGCAAAATGGTTCCTCTGTTGGGGCTGCATCCCTCAGCCATCATCTTCTTGTAGACAGTATAAGCAAGACCAGGATTGCCTGACATGCTGTATGCACGGATAAGAGCATTGTAGGTAAACACATTAGGTTCAAGACCTACATGTTGTAACTCTTCATAAATCTTCGATGCTTGCTCTATCATTCCAACAACCCCAAGACTCAGTATTAAGGAATTATAGGTATAGAGATCTGGTTTAATACCCTTACTTTGCATTTCATTGAAGAGAAAGAGAACTTTTTCTACCCTCCGTGATCTTCCAAGCCCGTTAATCATACGATTATAAGCAACCAAATCTGGATCAAGGCCAGACTGCTTTAGTTCCTCAAAGTAGTGAAGGGCATCATCCACTCTCCCAGCCGTACACAAGCAATCGACAAGAATAGTGTATGTCTTCAAGTCTGGTCTTAAGCCTTCTCTAACCATCTGTTTGAATAAGTCAGAAGCAGTATCCACATCACCAGTTTTCCCAAATCCATTTATCATAATGTTATAAATGGCACTGTTAGGCTTACATCCATAGTCAAACATATCCTCGAATAACTGTTTCGCCTCCTCAAGTCGGCCTGCTTTGAGAAGTCCATCAATTATGGGGCCATAGGTGCAAGGAGTTGGAGTGAAATCACCACTTACAAGACTGTAGAACAAGTCAATAGCCTTGTCCAAAGCATTAGACTTCACAAGGTTGGAGACAATAATATTATGAGTTATAGTGTTGGGCTTGCATCCCTTGCTAAGCATTTCCTCATACAGCTCAAAAAGCTCGTTTACTTTTCCAGATTTCCCATGAGAATCAAGTAATACATTATAGGTGAAAACATTTGCAGAGCAACCAGAACTCTTCATCTCCTGGAAGAGACTCCAAGCCATTTCGGATTTACAGCTATCCAGAAGACCATCAATTAAAAAGTTGTATGTTTCAAGTGTTGGTTTAATGCCCAGTTCCTTGGTAAACCTTGTAAATACACTTTGAGCAACAAGGATTTTTTTCTGCTTACATAAAACCTTAATGATTGGCATCAATATGGAGTCATCACAGCAAATTCGATGGTATACCACCCTTTCACAAAATAAAATAGCATTTTCTGTTCCAGAATCAGTCAAAATACCTTCAATTAATTCTTTCCAAAATGACCCATCTATTCCAGACTCAGCCTTGTGAATGAAGGCCTTTGCAATCTTTAAAGCATCCTCTATATGTCCATTCTTCACAACACCAGGAAGGAGGGTGCAGAAAGTTACATAATCAGGGTTGAGGAATTTCCTCATTTGATGGAAGATCCATATTGCATCATGAACTCGATGTTCTTTTATAAAACCATGAATGATAGTATTGAATGTTAGAACATCAGGAGTAATATCCACCAGCGTCATGTTGTAAAGCATTCTCAAAGCAACATCAACCTCATCATTCTTGCAAAGACAATCTAGGAGTGTGTTAAAAGTTACAACATTTGGGCGACACCCATGCCCAGTCATACTCTTGAATAGATTAATTGCCTGTTGGACTTGACCCTCTCTCCCTAATCCAGCTAGTAATGTGTTGTAGGTAACAACCGTAGGAGAAAGTTTCATGTCTTCCATCCTCGAGAACATGTTCCATGCTTCATCTGCTCGACCAGCTTTGAAAAGTGTATCAATCAATGAATTAATCACAATTACATCCGGTTCACATTTGTTCTTGGACATCTCAGATAGTAATTTTATGGCTTCATCAACTTGCCCCACCTTGCTATAGCACTTCATCATCATGTTATAGGTCACTGAATCGGGAACAAGCCCACTACTCTTAAGCCAATTAAAAATAGCTTTAGCTTCTCCAATATGACCTTTTTCGGCAACACTGTACAAAGATGCATTGCAAGCAACAATATCTGGAACTATTCCTTTAGTTTTCATCTTCTCAAAGGTCGCAATAGCTTTTCCATAGTCACCAGATTTTCCATAGTAGTCAATGAAAAGGATATGTGTGAAAGCCGTAGGTTCAACACCCAGAGCTTCCATTTTGTTGAAAAGACCTAAAGCCTCATTCAACTTATCCATCTTCAAAAGCCAACAAATCAATGTGTTGTAAGTGTAAAGATTTGGAAAAATCCTTTTGTCCCGCATTATATCCAACAGATTGAATGATTCATCAAATTTTCCAGCGCCACACAAGGCATTAACAAGTATTGTGTACGACACCACATCAGAAACATAACCATCACTTTCCATTTCCATCCAAAATCGTCTGACCATATCCAAGTTCCCATGATCACTGAATTTGTCCATCAAGGTAATGTAAGTCACTCTGTCAGGCCTGTGCTTGCTAGCTTTCATCTTCACAAATAATTCCACAGCCTGGTCAAGATTTCCAGCTGTGCAAAGAGCATCAATGAGCACTGTATAAGTAATAACATCAGGCCCACATCCCTCATCATCCATTGTCTTCAACATTTTGTATGCCTCCTCAATTTTTCCAGCTCTCCCAAGCACTCTAATGCATATGGTATACGTATACACATTAGGTCTAAGTCCTAAATTCTCCATCTCGTTTAACAAATCCATCACAGCTTCCGTATTCCTTCTCCTTCCTAAAGCTACCATAAGGGCGGAATAAGTCTTTAGACTAGGCTTATGACCTTCTGAAATCATTCTTCGGTATACCTTCAAAGCCTCACTACAAGAACCTGTCTGAAGCAACAAATAGATGAGACCATTGTATGAATACGTGTTCAGTATGAATCCTGCCTCTCTCATCCTTTTAAGCGCGTATGGTGCTTGTCTAATTCCCCCTCTGATACCAAGACACTTAAATATGGCCAAATAAGTCTCCAAGCTCCTCCTTACTATCCTTTTTTGCATAAAATCAAACACAAGAGCCATATCCTCTAGCCTCCTATGAACACTCAAGACTTCAAGCATGTGATTACACGTTTCGGTCGTATGAACAACACTGGGCAACTTGGCAACTGAGTTGAAGTACAAAAGACACTCACCTGGGTCTGAAATTGAGACAAGAACTCCCATAACTTCGTCAGAAGATAGCCCATTATTCGACTTACCTTTCACCACCACCAACTCCCTCTCACATCTTGTTGCAACCCGTGTTATATTGACATGCCTTTTCATGCATTTCTTCCCATTTTCCACAGACCCACATCGTATGAACTTCAAAGTGTCAGCCTTTGCACCTCTAAAAGGTCCTTTACTATGGTTTGAGGTGGAAAAACCATTACGTTCAACGAAAGCAGTGTTATAATATGCATAATTACAGCACATGATGGAAGAGCATAGTACTAATACAGCCATGATAAACGAAATGGTCCCAAGAAACTAGAGATGGATTGGTTGCAAGATAGATGCATGTCAAATTGTCTCAAAGAACAGAAATTGGGATTAAGAGTATAAAGAGCGTACTAATTGAGATCGCCTGATACTGGTGGGCTATGGAGTTATCGGTAGATATGGGAGAAGAGACACTGTGGCCTCCAGATTATGCCATAACTATCTGTGGTGATATCCTCCATTTGGATATTTATTTTATGTGCTTAAATACTTCTTCTATTGAAAAGGACTTGGCCTTTAAAAAAAAATAAATCTGTATTTAATATTTACATTTGGGTTAATAAAAAGAAGCCCATCCTCAATTTTGTTATTATAAGTGAATTTTAAAAAAGTACAGTAAAATACTTAAATTCTTAAGTTTTTCAAAAACTAGCCAAGAAATCCAAACTATTAATGCATTTCCGCCAAAATTAATATAACAAATGAAGATTAAAGAAACGAGGTTGTTGTTAAAAATGAAATCTTTAACTAAGTTTATGCAGCCTTAGTTTTTCGTTATCTATTTGTTCTCCCGATGTTATTAGCCATTTGTTTTCTATTTGTTCTTCCGACACTTCAAACTACTCTCGTATTGCATCACCAAACTCGTTTTCGGTTCGTTCTCTCGAAGGTATTAGAGCTACATAATCTAAAAATAGAAAGGCGACGACGTCGAGAAAATAAATTAAAAACAAAGGGAAAAACTAAATTCAAAGTGTGAAGTTATTAGGGGTTACATAATCTGATTTAAATCGGCAAACTTATCGGAGATATTAGCATCTGATGCATTTTGTTGTTATTTTGTTGTCATTTTTTGAAGTTCAAACTATAATTACAAAATTGAGTAAAGTTTTAAAATTTTATAATTAACCCATTACAGTTTTTGGTATTTTTATTTTTTTTTAAACACTTTTTTCTACAATTTCAAATCAACTCACATCTTGATCATTTTTTTTTTTGTAATTAAGGTTATCTAATGTTCAAAAGGAATCATCACTCATATGGTGAATTTTAATATTAGTTTAAAAGTGGCATAAAAACATGAGATTAAATCTTAAATTAATTTTGTTTTAAAATAAAAAAGTTGGAATTTTTTGTTGGTGATTAGTTTTGAATTTTTTATTTTTACTATAATTACCAAATAATTTTATTTGTTTAGAAATTCTAAAACAACCTTTTCAAATTATTCTTGTATAATATAAAATTTGCTTTTTATTTGAAGGCAAAGCCAACAGGATTTATTTTTAGCAAACAAAATAAATAATCACTCATATTGTGAATTCCTTTTGTTTGAATTACACTATTAGTATGAATGTTTGAGTTTTATTATAATTTTGTCACTTTATTGAATTATTTAAAAAATTTGAAACCAACCTTTTCAAATTATACTCGAATAATACAAAATTGTTGTTTATTTCAAGGATTTATGTAATTGTCAAAATATAAAACACAAATTAACTTCAAATTCCTAATTTTTAATTAATTTAAGTATTAGAGATATAAAATCCTAATTGTTTAATTTGTTAAAAAGACGATTATGCAATTCAATTCAGTTAACCCGAGCCAATTCGAGTTTAACACACTTCAAGCTGAAATCATTCTTCTAAAATATATTTCGGACTTCAAATTATGACATCCAGCCCAGCCTAACTAATAAAGCCCAAAATGTTTAATAAAATAAGCTTATTTTAAATAAAATATCATCATTTTAAATATTTTTAAATAAAAATATATATTTAATCCCTAAATTTGAGCCTAATCGCAGATTTTTGAGCCCAATGGCAGATTTTTGGGCCAAACTTGGGCTCAAATGGGCCTGAACCGACTTGTTGCCAACCCTATAAAGCATCTCTTCCATGAGCGTCTTGCAAAACATTGCTGTTGAAAAATAAAATATAGCAACAGGTACAAAATATATATATAAAAAAAGCATACGCATAATATAACAACTTCTCTACCAATCTACAAATTGCAGAAAGTGATTTCCAGTAAAAATAGCAAGACTGTAGCATTAGATTCATGACCTGACCTTCGTCCTTAATTCATCAAAAATGCGCAAAAAAGTTATACATCTGAACCCATAATTATCTACCACTTGAAGCTTACCCTGCTGTGCTGTAGGGAAGAAGAAACCGTGCCGTCACTTAATCGATCTTCACCGATGAATAGATGAGCCTTGTAAACCATAAGCACGCATAGAAACCAATGGTACCGGTTAGCACGAAAAATGCGTACGACGCGATAAACATGTATCCAAAGTACAAGATTGCCGAAACTGTCTTGGTTATTTCAAGCTTTGTGAAGAAGTAGAAGGTTGCGTACAGGAAGAGGTATAGGGCGGAAGAGCCTGACGTGAGATATGCTCTCCACCACCACTGGTAGTCCTCACTGCACAACTGAAAGTAACAGAGCACTACGGTAATTTCAGCGCATGTGATAAGCAGGATTACGAACACAAGGAAGAGGAAACCAAAGATGTAGTAGAACTGATTTAGCCAGATTGATGTGAGGATGAAGAAGAGCTCAATGAAAACTGCCCCGAATGGAAGTATGCCTCCAATTAAAATTGAGAAGGCGGGGCTCATATACCAAGGTTGCTCTGGAATCTGCCTGGGAATTTTGTTCGTCTTCACTGGATCCTCAATTGCTGGCTTCCTGTACCCAATGTAGCCCCCGCAGAAAACAAGCGGAACTGAAATTCCAAACCACAGGAACACCAAGGCAAACATTGTCCCAAAAGGAACAGCTCCGGATGACTTCTGGCCCCATATAAGAGCATTTAGCACGAAAAAGATGGCAGAAACAATCCCAGGGAACATAAGGGCAGTTCTGAGAGCAATTTTCTTCCATTCCGTACCTTTAAACATTTTATACAGGCGAGCAGAGGAATAACCAGCCAAAAGTCCCATGAAAACCCATACCAAGAGCATAGCTGTCATAAGACCACCTCGGTTTGATGGTGAAAGGAATCCAAGAACAGCAAAGATCATGGTAACAAGAATCATCCCAAAGAACTGAACTCCTGTTCCAGTATAGACACACAACAAATCTGAATTCAACGGGGGCCTGAAAACATCACCATGTACAAGCTTCCATCCTGTCTCTTCTTGAGCTTCCTCCTGTGTCTCAAGTTCATTGTACTTGGATATATCACGGTAAAGGGTTCGTAGCATTATCATTGCCACCATGCCAGACAGGAAAAGAACAATCATCAACGAATTAACAATTGAGAACCAATGAATTTGGTCATCAGTCATCAAAAGATAGGCATCCCATCTGGACGCCCACTTCACATCAGTCTCCTGAAAGTTGGAAAAGCAAAGTTAGGCATTGATGAGAATAGCAAGCAATATGTAAAACTGCTTCAGTCACACATTTTTTTTAATTTTGAAATACCCAAAAATGAACACCTGGTGATAATGAACCAAAAGGAATATAGAGAAACGAGGTATAAGAATGATCCAAAGAAATGTTTAAGAGCATATGAACTGGAACGATGAGCAACAGCTCACCTGGAAGTCAACATCATATGTGAAGATGACTTCATTCTTCTCTTCAACTTCTTGAGGAGTGTTGGAATTAACAACTGTGTGTTTTGCATGAGGGTCACAAGTTGTTAAACGGGTCTTCTCATCATTCCACTTGCCTTCATACTCATGTTTAACACTACATTGATCAAATACTTCAATCGGTAACATAAAGCTCCAAAGAATGAAATAAGTTTGGGGAACAAATTAAATAAAAGCTTGACATAGCTGACCTAAATGGTTTAACTTCAAATCCAACTATTCTCGCAGATTCAGTTTGCGAATCCCTATGATATTTGACTGTGAATGATAAATGATTGTGGATGAAATATTTTTCCTCCTTGGTCTGCACATTATCAGATAAAATAAGTAAAAGCTCAAAAGAAAATTGCAAATATGGAGCAATATAACAACATATATACCCCACTGTACTGCCCTTTGAGCCCAACATGATAACCAAGCTGATAGACAGTTGGAGACTCCTGATCCGACCTCTGTATGGGAACTACAAGAGGAAGGTTATCGAGGATCCTGTCACACATACAAAAAGGAAAACAATTAATATACATAATATTCAGAATAATAACATGAACAAACTAATGATCCTGAACAAAGTGCTTCATACATGTTGACACGATATTCATCGTCGATCTTCTCTTTGAAATCCTTTGCAGTTTTTGCATCAAGTGGGAGCTTGCAGACAATATTGCACATCTTTGGTTCCCGCATATTAAACTGAAAAAACATACAAGGGAGATAGTTAATCATAATAAAATACATAAAAGGGACGTGCATTCAAACAGCCAATTGAAACTGACCACAAAAGGGGAGTTTTCAATACGGTCACCACGAAGCACTTCCCCAAGATTCTCTGTACTGTCAACAATCTTCCCAGGTCGACAATAAGGAAGAGTATAATACGAGTAGGGGAGTTGTGTCTTTATAGACGTTAATTTGTTGACTTTGACCTTCAGCTCATCACCCTATAAACAAGGAACTTGAATGAATAAGCAATCAAGTTACAAGTACCTCAAAGTCATTATTGCCCAAAATTCAAAATGGCATGCTGGATACTTGGAATTCATACGATGACATATTACGGCGATGGAAGATGATATGGCAAGGAGACAATAAGACAACAAAAAGGAAATTATGGGCAAGAAATTTATTTGTGTAGCCTCCCACAACCTAACAACTTGAAAAGAGGAGATCTTTGTACGTGTAAACATGCTCTTAAATAATCTTAGTGTTGCGAAAGATCATTCCAGTGGTCACGGGATTCCTCAACCAGCCCACCGTGAAATTAAGCTAAACTTTTTCCCTACACGTATATTATAAGGCACAGATAGAAACTAACAACATGATGACTGTACGTCAACATCTTCCATAAGAAATTTCACATCTTTGGATCTATCAAATCGTGGTCAAAATCAAGTAAACGATTCGCAAAAGAAACGCCAGCTAATCGCCACAAAACTGTTGGATCTAAAGCAACAGTAATAGTTCATAAATCCCTAAGTGAATGGACAAATCCCAAAAGTAAGCCACGAGTTTTCACACTGAGCGGTTCAGTCTGGATCATTTCACTAAAAAAAAACCATGAATAATAAATCTCAGAATCTCCTTACACAAAACCTACCAGCGATGAGATTTAGAACACAATTCCCTTAATTTATTCCAATATTCTTCACAGGAAAAACAGAAAACAAACTAAAAACACGCAATGGCAAACGAAATGAAAAGCAGATCCGAAGAAATAAAGGAAAATGACCTTGTAGAAATCTTCGGGAGCGACGCCGGGAAGGTAAAAGGAGTGCGCAGAGTAGAGGAGAAGGAGGAGCAACGGAAAGATCGCCGTGAACGGAGGCGGAGATCTTCGGCGAGACACCATGGCTCCGACAAGAGTTAGAGAACGGATGGATTGAAATCGATTGATAGATCTGAAATAGTAGTGTGTAGAGAAAGATTAATATAATAATTAATAATAATGAAAATGAGAGAAGAGAAGAGAAGAGAGGTCAGACGACGCCAAGGTCATTAATTACTCTCCCTCCATCAACATTTTGCCACGTACACAATTTTTGTTTTTATCCCACTCCAATTTGTAAAATAGACAATCCGGTCCAGCTCATCCGACCCATGCATGGCAATGGGTCAGATCAAACCCGTTCAAACTTGACCCTAACCTAAAATCATGTTACCAACTCGGACTTGGCCCAAGTTTAATTGAGTTAGATTAATTTTTTTAATTTTTAAAATTTTAAAACATCATACTTTTATTTGAAATAATATAGTTTTATATAAAAATTACCAACTTCAAATTGAGTCCTAAGTTTAATTGAGTTTGATTAATTTACTTTTTAATTTTAAAAAATTCAAAACATCATTCTTTCATTTGAAATAATATAGTTTTATATATAAATTACGGTCTTGAAATTGAATTCAATCAAACAATTCAAATTTGAACTTAATTTGAAGCCCAAAATTTGAAAACAAACTCTAATTAAATCAAAAATCGAGTTAATTTAAATACTTCAGTCGACTAGATTTGGCCAAACTTTTTTTCATCTATGCTGAGCTCGTTACTTATTTCAAGTTGGATGATTTGCCCATGTTCATAATTTTTTTAAAATATTAAAAACAATATTATTTTTAAAAAATTCAAATCAAATTTATCATTCTTAATATTATCTTGAATATTAAAATAAAATTTTATGATTAAACTTTTGTTATCTTGACATTATAATTTAAAAAGAGTAAAAATTTTAATATTTAAATCAAAATAGTAATAATAGATTGAATTAGGATAAATTTGGTAAGTTTATTTCAAAATTTAAACTCATTAAATTCGATAAAATGTTTTATTATTTGAATTGTAAATATGCTAAAAATTTTAAGTTTTAAATCAAAAATTGAATTTTTCCATTTATATATATATATATGCTTTTAATTGGATTTACATTATCATTCAAGTCAGATATCTATAACTAAAATTAAATTAACTTTTTAATTTTAGTTATTAATTTTAAATAATTCAATCCAAAAGTAAATGACTTAAAAATTATTTATTTATTTAATTATTTATCCAAGATAAAATGTATGTAATGTAATATGTGCATTGGGCTTGAGCATAACCAGTAATTCCTAAAACCCTTACGTAAAGGCCCAAATCACTTGTCGACATGTTTTTGCTTCTGCCGAGTGGTCGATGCAGAGCAGAACAGAGAGACCGTGACAGTGAAGGCCAAGGCAAAGTTAGCATCTTTGACGGCAACGAAGCGTCGGCATAGTTAAAATTGAGATGCGGAGGTTGAGAGTAATTCTGCATGGAAAGAAATTTTTGAACGCTGGAGTTGGGTTTTTTCCTCACAGGAGAGGACTTTGTGCTCTTCCAAGCTTTGCTGCAAATGACGAAGTTCATAACCAGGTCAGCTTCTCTCTCTCTCCCCCTCTGTCACTCTACTCTCACTCTGTTATGCTCACGAAGGTCTTATCTGGGAAGGGGTTGTGCCCTTTGTTGCGTATGAGCTGCGAAGTAGAACAGTGAATGGAATTTATATTTGACGGTGTTGCTTCAGGTTTGTGTTGAAGGAGGAGCAAAATCAAGAACTGTCATTTTGGACCGACCCTCGTATCTAAATGCTCTCAACACACCCCTGGTCTGCTTTCTTTCTCGTTAAAGTTTCATTGCCGCGCAAAATTTTGGTAGTTCGTTGTTCATGCTTATGAGGGGAAAAAGTTGCCAACTTTTGTCTTTAGGTGGCTAAGCTGAAGAAACTTTATGAATCGTGGGAAGATAACCCAGATATTGGGCTTGTCTTGATGAAGGTAGAACTGTGGCTTTCTGTGATTGGTTTCATTGATTTTCTTATACGGTTTGAAGTTTTGAGATTGAAGGGCTTTGAATCTTAAGATCATTTCTGTTTACTGTTGTTCTTTCCTTAAAAAAGGAACTGAAATGAATATGGAGATGTAGGATGGAACAATGTGATTGTGCTGTTATTTACCAAAAAAAAAAAAGTGATTGTGCTGTTGATGTTTCAATGGGAATATACCTGTTGTCTGACCTACTTTGTTGGTTTCTTCTGAAGGGTAGTGGCAGGGCATTTTGTTCAGGAGCAGATGCTGTTTATCTCTTTGCGTTGCATAATGAAGGTGTGTAAACTTTCAAGTTAGAGCTTTTTTTCTTTCGAAGAATTGTTTGTATACTCACTGCAAGTTAGGAAACGAGCTTTTTTTCTTTTGGAGAACTGTTTATATACTAACTGAAATTACGAAACCAATCATAATTCTTGGCAGTGTTTCTATTTTACCTTTATTTGGAATTCTTCAAATCTAATCAAAATCATTTGTTGTTTCAGTTATTTTGTGGTAAAGACTCTTGATTGACTTTTGTCCTACATGTACTAAATAATCTAATTTATCTGATTTCCTAGTGTGAACTTCCTTGTTAGTATATAACGTATGACAAGAATTAAGGTTGTCTATGAATATTTGTGGCAATGAAGTGCTCATTTTGTTCCAACACTTATTCCAGGAACGGCATCAGTGTGAAAATACCGAATTCTCTTAATTGGAGAAAGAAGTGGACTTTGTAACTTTTAACCATAATTTTGACCTTGCTTTTAGACAAAAGTTCCTATTGTTCCTCCAATTTATGAGAGTTTAACTGTCTATTCGCTGCTTAGATCTGCTGTCAACTGCATATCTTTTAAGATAGCTTTTCTCTTTTGTGCAACTGTTTCTTATAGTTTATGAGATCATGGTTGGTGATATTGCTGCTGAAATGCTCCTCAACTGATATAACCATGTGCAGGGAAGGATGAAGAATGCAAAACATTTTTCGAGACACTTTATAAATTTGTATACCTACAAGGAACATATTTGAAGCCACATGTAAGGAAGCAATTTTTTACAAGTTTCCTAAGTAACAAACATTATATATTTTGGTGTCTTTCTTCTTATATTATTACTGAACATGAGTTATGGTGGCTATTGCTTTTAATAATTTCTGTGGAAGGTATTTCATGGAATAAAATTCTTATTACTTTAAGACCTGACATTACAAGGTTTGGTGGAATTCTTGCAGGTAGCATTCTTGGATGGTATCACAATGGGATGTGGAGCTGGAATTGCAATCCCAGGAATGTTTCGTGTGGCAACTGATAAAACTGTAGGTGATCATTGCTATAGTCTGATGAGTATGCTATCTTTTTCCAAATAGTTTACCAAAACAACTATTTACGTGTGGTTAAGGGACTATTTGGAGACTTCAATCAATGAATTGCGTAAATTATTAGGTTGCACCCATGTTACTTTCACTGGGATAACAAGTTTCAGTGGATTATCAACAATCTGCCCTGTCATCTGTAGATTTGACATGATGGAATTTTCCTGCTGTTGTTGTTTTCAGTATCAATTAGATATTTCACAATTTTTTCATGTCCAGGAGTCTGATCTTGTTAAATGGAACATGTAAAGCTGATTTTTAAGATGTGCCGACTTGAAGTGTCTGTTCCCCTTGGGTGTTATGAGTTTCTAAGGCTTCGTTCTTGAGAGTAAATGATGCCTCGCATGCGATATTGCTACAGAGAGACCAAGTTCTTCTGCTAACTAGTTTAAGATCTTTGGATACACCATAGAAGCTATTTAAAAGCACATATTGGTATCGATATCCATAACTTGAACCAATTAAGTTATATTCTGAGGAGCATTTTGATCATTCTTTGCATATATGTTCATCTTACTGAAAATATGCTCAGGTGTATTGTTACTAACCTGAAAAACTCTGCAGGTGTTTGGTACACCGGAGACACAATTGGGATTTCATCCTGATGCAGGGGCATCATTTTACCTTTCTCACCTTCCTGGCTACTTAGGTACCGTCCTTTTCTTTTTTTCATCTGACAGTTTGTTGGAGTGGGCTATAGATATACAATTTTACTGGAATGTGTTTCATGAATTGTTGAGTTAATTTGCCAACTGTCGATGTTCTTTGTTTCAGGAGAATACTTGGCGCTAACAGGAGATAAGCTTAATGGTGTAGAAATGATTGCTTGTGGCCTTGCTACCCACTATGTATTAAATGCTGTATGTTCCACAGCATTATACAAATTTCTTCTGTATTTCTTCTTATTTATTATGTGAATTGAATCAAGTAATTTCCTGCCCAGAGACTTCGTTGGATTGAAGAACGCCTTACTAAATTGACCACTGATGATCTTACTGTCATAGAGCATTCTCTTGCGCAATATGGTGACCTTGTCTATCCAAGTAACACAAGTGTCCTTAAAAAGTAATGCCTTGCCTTTTTTTTTTACTGTAGCTTTTGTTCTATTAATGTGTGTCCTCCGTGATTGCCATATTACTCCTCCCTTTTACACTAAGGCATTATAGGGTGTACCTTCCACTATCAAATGAATATTTGATCAATGGAATTACAATAACTCATTTTCTGTTTTTCCTTTTGAAGAAATTTCAGGATTTTGGCAGATTTTCTTTTATTAAAACTTATTGGTTAAGTGTCTTGATATTATTGCCGAGTTAGTGAATTATATTGTGGCGAGAGGCCTAGTTAATTTTTGGTGGCTTTCAGTTCTAGTTTCATTTATGTGGTTCTGAGGATCACATTGGGCCCACTGTTTTTAGCTCCAACCTAACAGAGGGTGGGTATTGGGTTATATTAGGCTGCTATAAGACCCAGAAGATTTTGAATAAAAGAGCAAACAACTTATGAAGTCATGAACAGCCGGAAAAATATTTGTTATTACTTGTATGCCATCAATTCATGCTGCCGGACCAAGGGATGACCTATCTATTGCTGTTGTTTGAATGATTTTATATGTTGAGACTGAAGGCAAACATAGATTAGTTATTGTTCAGCTTATTGATGCCTTCAAGTTTTATGTCTCAAAATGCCTTTTGGAAGCTATATTCAAACACGGTTATGCTTAGTATTGCCAAAGAAAAGGTAAAAGCTGAAGTGGGTTGGATGAAGGATACTAAGATGGTTACTAAGTGAAGTCATATTGATGGCATTTTGAAGATCCCTACCCAGATCAAAGGCAAGGAAAAAGCAGAAAGATGAATGGAAGTCCTTAATTCACATTTCATATGTGTTATTTTGCAGAACACTTGTTAAGTAAACGGTGATGATTCATTAGTTAGTTACAAATATATTTTGTTGCTTGCAAGTTGCCATTGCATGTACATGCAATTGCTGTAAATACATATGGCAAGCTCAACTTACGTTATTGGTTTGTTTATTTCAGGATTGAGATAATTGATAAATGTTTCAGCTACGATACAGTTGAGGAAATTGCTGATGCTCTGGTAAGCTTCGTACTTCTCAGTTTGCTTTGTATTGACTTGTACCCTTTGTTCATATTCCTTCACATGGTTAGTGAGAATGATTATGAAATTGAAAATATATTGGTTCGGTGTGAAATTTCCCCACTTATCGAGGATGTGGATAATTAGAATACCACTAAAATGATCTTTAGGTTTGTTCAAATTATACATTTTTTTGATTTGTAACAATTCTTTTCAGTTAGATGATACATAAGCATACTAGTCGATCCATTGGACTGTTTGAACCAGTTTTGCTTTTAAATTTTTTATCGTAGGAGCGTGAAGCATCTAGCTCTTCTGATGACTGGTGTAAAACAGCGCTGGGAAAATTGAAAGATGCTTCTCCACTGAGCTTAAAAGTTGCTTTGCAATCTGTAAGTGAATGCTCTCGTGTACTATTGTTGGCCCCTATCATCATTATACGCTTTTATCCCGTTATCTTTCTTTTTGGCATTCAGATACAAGACGGTAGATTTCAATCGCTAGATCAGTGTCTTGCTCGTGAATACCGAATATCCCTCAATATGATTTCTGGAAAGGTCTCAAATGACTTCTACGAGGTATGTTTCCATCCTATCTAATCGAGTTTTTGGGACAGAAGACCAAATGTTCATTGTACTGCTTGATAAATCTCTTTGTAGGGTGTTCGAGCTCGTTTAGTAGAAAAGGATTTTGCCCCAAAGGTATAGTCTTGTTTTCTTGATACAGCCATCTCTCGCTTTTTTCGGTTTACTCGGGCTTAACTTTCAAAGAAGTGATCTATATGATATGGAAATATGCAGTGGGATCCTCCAAGTCTAGGTGAAGTGAGCACAGACATGGTGCAATGTTGTTTCTCCTCAACTGGTGAATTCACACCAGAGCTGGAGCTGCCTGTAGCAACGAGAGAACCTTATTTCTGAGGTGGGTCCTTGTGGTTCTAGTTCTGGCTAAAGAAAGTTACTGCCTTTGTTTTGTGATGGAGTGGGAACTAGAACCATTTTAATTTTGGCATAGAATAGATTCTTCGCTTGAATTTTTGTTCTGTTAACACAAAAGGGAATTCAGTCTATATTAATCCAACTAGGAGCCTTTGATAATTAAAACTGTGAATGAAGCTTTTGGTACTGGAATAAGTTCTGTTATGTACCAAGTAGGGCCGAGCGTGAATTACAACAAGAACCCAATGGTAAAGATGAGCAAGTTGGCTCTAAGCATTTGGTGGATGGTTGCTTATATGGAGAAATCGGTTAAGGGAATGGTTAAGCTAATTGTTATGAAAAATGTATTTCTTCCTCTCATCCCCATCTCTCTGTATTCTCTTCTCATCTCCTCTCTGTTGAAGCAATCTTGTTTCCCTTTGAATTAGTGAATCCAATTTCCAGAATTTCCTCATCTATCTCTTAGTTTGAATCTTGTATTTCTCTTTTAATCAATACAAATATCTCCAAGTTCTATCAATTTCCAGTTAGCTCTCCTTGTTATTTACAGTTCACAACATTATCAATGAAAAAGAAATATATCTCTAATGACATAATTCATCTAATACGTACTTTATATTGATGGATTCCCAAATTTTCTTCAATTGATTTTATACCATCTTGATATTGATAATACAAAGAGCATCCATAGAATATTGATATGGAGTGATGGCAATGGTTATCCTTGCCTACTTGTTTGATGGATTGGTGGAAACTTAGGTAGGGTTGGCACGGTTCTCCGAGTTCAGTCAAATTTAATTTAACCCCTTGATTTTCTTTGGTCCCCAAACTCAAGCGTATGCATCTGTAACTCTTTTAAGAAGTTGAAATAAGGTCAAATTGGAAGCTCGGTTTTGTTAGAGATAATGACCTTTAACAGTTTTAACTCACAGTTAAACATTACTCACGACAAAAGTTTAGTTGGCGTGAATATATCCCAAGTGTTTTCTTGCATGGGAATGAGAAAAGAGTGGAAATTGACATGTAATAGATGAAGATTTGAAAAGCTTAAACCCCAAATTAGATGAACAAAACCATGTTAGAAAGCTTTTGTTCAGACACACAAACCTCTTCAACCAACTTTGTAATACAACATAGAACGGAAACTTTTGTGTTGAATGAGAGCTTCCTTTTTCTCTCGCCCTCCATTTGTGTATTGATTTTCTCACTCACCAATCAAAAAATCATGCAATTTACATGAAGACACTCCAAAGACACTAAGAGAAGGATAATAAACAACTTAACATCAAGTACGAGTCTGAGCTAGGTAGTTGATGATTTCGCTTTCACAAGTTGCTTGTTCAATTGATGCTCACCTTCTCGAGTGCTAAGTCCTACACTAGGGTATGTGGTGAGCCGTGAAGAGTGATTGTGCAATGAGCATTGCAGTGTCTTTCCACCAAGATACCTCCAGTTCTTTCTCGTAAAGCTTTTGATTGATGCATTCTAAAGCAGCTTCCAGCTCTCTTATTTGTTCTTGCCGTCTAGTTTCCAGTAGTTCGTGCAACTTCCTCTCCAATTCATGAGGAGGAACACCACGATGCAATTCTTCGGTTGCTTCCTGAGGGTCAATAACCTCACCTCCAAAACTCACACTATAGCTTGCCGAGACGATATCCACATCTTTCCTCTGCCAGCTCTACACCCCAATATTCAGAAGAAAAAAAATCAGGAAATGGGAAGAAAACAAAAGATTTCACGTATCAAAGATCTCAACAAATGTTCTATACAAAACACTTGTCTTTATAATGGGTCAAACAGGGAAGAATAAGGATCAGAGTATAATCATTGAATGTTCTTGTTCCAGTCAAGCATTCAAGTGTCGTGGTTCTCATTGTGACACCACAAAATTTATAAGTTCACTGATAGAGACATCCTCAACTCATAAGGAAAGCCATCAACTGACTTCTTACCAGAGTATCTTCACTATGTTGCGAATATAATCTCTCTTCATCCAATTGAAATTGCATACGTTCAATCTCAGCTTCAAGCTCCGCCTCAAGT
>JAOSBP010000001.1:25769731-25783587 GCA_027563825.1 Erythroxylum mucronatum | reverse complement strand
CCATTCCATTATAAACCATTCCATTCTCTTCCCTTCCCTTACATTCCATTCCATTAATTAACATCCAACCAAACAGGGCCTTAACTAAAAGAAGGGTAGAAGACATATATTTCTCGTACATTTTTTAAAATTTTAATCTCTAATATTTAAAATTTTTGAATAAATTCTTTATAAATTTTGATTTTGTGGAAATACTCTCTTTTAGATATTGATTAAAAAGTAATGATAAAACATATTTCATAAAAATATTATATAGATTAATCAAATGTTATTAATATAGTATCTCATCTAATATCCGTCTATAATTAAAATGACATTGTTTTGATTATAGTTAATAAAAATATTGATTTACTTAATTAATTCTTTAGTTTTGAAATAAAATAATAAAATTTTTTACAATTTTTCTTTAACATAAATTGGATCTAAGTTGAACTCAATTCAAATTTAACATAGTAATTTTATGTCAGATTAAATCGAGCTCATTTTGTCTTTTTAAATAATAAATTATGACCGGGTAAAGTATGTATATTGTTGTAACTAGATAAATAAAAATTCAATGACTATCACTCCGCATAATTCGGCTTAAATGCTGACGAGAGGATCTCCAAATGCATTGCATATATTGAACTTGCCACTGATATGTCCGAAACGACTTACAATGATGTAATTAATTTGAATTTAATAATAACCCGGTCATAATTCAATTTAAGCCTCGCTAAAAATTAGACGTCACCCTAGACCGCCTTTGCTTCAAAATAAAATAACTTCACTTTGGTGGAAGAATGTATATTATATTATATACATGCATCAAATTGATCAAAAATTTAAAATACATGAACAATGAACTTATAAAGTAAGAATATGTTGAGATGTCAAGGAATCTCACGTTAGAAAGAGATGGAACTAGTGAAAGACATATAAGTGGAAAGATCCTATAAACTTTAATATCTTAAGATTTTGAGTTGAAGTGTGGTGTCAAAACTCACAAGTATGTTTCATTACTAAGCCTATGATGTAGATCGCCCATGAAAGTGGACTCTCTAGATTCAACAAGTGATATCAGAGCCGACGGTTTGGCAAGGGATGAGTATGGAGACGATAGTCGAATCCGGTGGTTGCCTCCCCACGAAGAAGAGCAAGGAGACTCTTGGTGGGAACCAATGGAGTAAAAAGGCTCTTGGTGGCGTTATATGCTCGAGCTGCTAAAAAAGACAGAAAAAGGCTTTCGCTCAAGGGGGTGCCCAAGCCTAATGTAGAAGTTCACACTTGAGGGGGAGATTGTTGAGATGTCTAGTGTGAATAAGAATATTATATTTGAAAGAGATGAAACTAGCGAAGAACATATCGGAGGAAAGGACTTATAAACTTAATCCCTTAAAGTTTTGAGTTAAAGTGTGATATCAAAACTCACAAGTATGTTTCATTACTAAGCTTATGATATAAATCTCCCATGAAAGTAGGCTCTCCAGATTCAACGTAAGCGACTATAATGAGAAAATTTAGTATTCATATAAGGTAAGGCCTTGTAGATTTCTTCACTAGGTGGTGGTTGTATTTTATTATATCCTATATATATAGTTAAATATGATATTTTATATTATTATTTTCATAATTTTTTATAACAACTAAAACAAATGTTGTTAAAATCAGACCTTCATCCAAAACAAATATGAAATGACCTAATAAGTTAATAACCTCTTATACAAAAAGAAATCGACCAAAAATTGGCCAATTCTAGAAACACCCGTAAAGCGGTTTAAAAATTAATGTTTCACAATATATGGAGTGCATTAAATAAAGTTGTTTTTTTCTTTTAGAGTTGCAAAATGTTAATGCCAAAGTTTTTAATTTTTTAAAATACTTTTGTACAATTTAACTAATAAATTATATTTTTATTTATTTATTTATATTTTAATTAAAAATTATTTTTATTTTTATTTATTTAATCTCACTAATAAATTGTATTTATCAAAATTTAGGTTATTTATTTATTTATTATACTTTAATTAACAATTTTAAATTATTATTGTTGAAAACTAATAATTATAAATTTGTTTATTATTATTATTTTTATTATAAATTTGTTTATTATAATTTGGCGTGAATTGCTACCGAGAGGATCTTCAAAATGCATTACATACGTTGGATTTGACACTGACATCTCTAAAAAATACAAATTTAAAAGAAGTAGTTAAGGTGAATGTGAATTTAACAATGACCTTCAGTTGGCATTATACCCTTCTCTCTTATTTTAAGTCTCGTTAAAAGATATACATCACATGAACCTTGAAAGTCTTTACTTCGAAAATTAAATAACTAAAATTTGGTAGAAGAATATATATTATATCATAGATTTGGTCAAATTTTTCGTAAAAAATATTTACATTCGTAAAGGTTAATATTTTTATATTTTCTTCTTTGAATAACCAACTAAACAGTCAAACTTTAAATAGTATATTTTCTTCTTTGAATAATCAACTAAACAGTCAAACTTTAAATAGTAATAATCGTAGTTAATTCTTATAATTTAAAGTAAAACTTATAGAGAAACAATATTTGAGGAAATTTAGTATTTATGTTTTACATTATTTTTAATATAATATTTTATATTATTATTTTCATGACTTTTTATAACAACCAAAACATAATTTAATGGTCCAATATTCGAGGTTAATCGTATTGTCAAACAAGTTAGGTTAATCACATTATTAAACAAGTTATTAGGTGATGGTTAAAGTTAATATATATAACTTGTAATCCTGAGTAAGGGGATTATAATACACAAATTATGATTAATAATGATATTGAATAAAATTTTATTTTTTACAATTATTATAATGAAAAAAATAAAAAATTAATTGATAAGATATTTTATTTTTAAAATTGGATATAATTATAAAACATGTTATTTAATTTAATTTTAGCTTGACAATTAACTTCCGAAGTTACTCTTTTATGATTAGAAAGTTACGAAACAATCTTTTTGTAATTTATAGAAAGAAGGTTACGTATAATTGATAATTATCTCGTAAAACGAGAAATCTTGACAGCTCTTTTAATTAACTTCTAATATGTTTAAACAATTTTAATTAATGTTTTTTTTCTAAACCCAATTTTATGTTTACTAAAAATATTTATTTAATTTAAGGAAGATCTTATGCAACGACTTTTAGTAAAGTAGCATATTTGCATCACAAATTTTCATCAATTAAATATTATTTGATTATTTATCTCCACTTACATATATACACATGTTTTTTGTTTCTTACACTCATTTTTTTATAAACTTTTATTTTTACGGAAAAAACATGAAGAATACATTAAGATGGTAATACATGAGGTAGGTTTACATAAGACGTGTTAAAATCTATTAATTGATGGTAAGACTTTTTAATATAAATGACTCATGAGTAAAGAAAATGGAAAATCCTATAAAAGAGCCCATGTGATATACTTGATTATTCATCTTAGCCCTTGTGTTTTTAATTCGTTCACCTTAATCCCTGTGTTTTTTATTCTCATTCAAGATACCCCAATTAGGTATTTTCGGACAAATTTGTCATTGAAATTAAGAGATTAAAAAATGTATTTTAATAATCTAAGGGCAAATTTGTCCGAAAATACCTAATTGGGGTATTTTGAATGAGAATAAAAAACACAGGGGCTAAGGTGAACGAATTAAAAACACAGGGGCTAAGATAAATAATTAAGTATATCACAAGGGCTGTTTGATGTGATTTGCCAAAGAAAATAGTATTCCTTTTTTTTGCATGCTTGAGTGGACGTACTGAATTCTATTTTCATATTATAAAGGGATTGACAAAAGAAAAAGGTGGCGTACGAGTACGACTGCACATTACATTATTGAGCCGCCATAACAGAAAGCTAGGAGGCGTTTTGGAAGTGTAAATGGCTGCAGTTATTTCTTTCGGTGACAGTAGAGTCGGACTCGTGACTGTTGCAGCCCCTTCCTTCTTTGACGGACTGAAGAAGAGCTTGAGCAATTGGATTCCACTAGATCACGACGGCGGCGCCGATGACATCTTTTCGGCTTGATTCAGATTTTCTTTTAAAAAAATTAGAGTTTGAGTTAAATTTGGGCTCAGCGGTGGTAGGATGAATATACTCTCTGACTAAATGATAGTTTGAACTTGAATGCATTTTCATAATCTAACTTTTTCAAGTACGAAGGTGGATATAGATTGGTGGGACAGGATATGTTAGTGATTGATAGATAGGTTTGTTAACAGGAAATCAAGTCGTTAAAACGATCGGAGGTGTAAAGTTTCTACGAGGCAAGCCTTGATATTTTGTGCCCGTAAAGAGAAAGAGCTTGTATATCTCGGCCAACATACCTAAAACTTACACTCTTATCTTGCTTTGTTTTCTTTGATCTTCGATAAATGATCTAATAGTCTACTCTTCGAGAATACATTTTGGTATCTCTAGGCTCTCTCTACCCTTTATCCAATGCTGTCATCTTACCTCCTTTACAAATCTACCGATACATTTAGGATGGAGATAATGAAAGTTCCTTGTTATAAACTTTATTTGAGTGGTATCAATTACTTTGTCATGATTCTCGTAATGTACCAGTAAAATGAGAAGTAAACTCAGATAAAATATCCTATAAAAGATAATTTGGTCGAGTTATTTGCAAATTAATCCAAGCACTGAATTGATGGAGACCATGGTTTTGAGACTCGGACTGGACCTGTCGGTTCGACAGATGACCGGTAGGCTATTCGGTTCGGGTAATTCTTAAAAACCAGGCCCCAATTGAACCAGTGCGAACCAATGAGAACCGGTCAATTGACCGATTAAACCGGGACTGGTCGAACCGGTTGGCCACTGGTTCAATAATTTATTTTTGCTTTTTTCTTTCTAAAAAGCTAATGCGTTTTTTGATTTTTTTAAAGTAAAACCCACATTTTCTCTAGAAATCTAATAGAAGTATAGAAATTTATATTATTTAGTATATTTTTCTATTTTTAATATTACTAATATTAAATATAATTATTGTGTAATTATGACGGCACTCCGATTCGACCGATGGTCAAACCAGTGATCAATAAGGTTTCCAATTTAACGTCCGGTCCGAGTTTCAAAATCTTGATAGAAACACTCCCTCCATTTTCTAGGTGGTAGATCATTAATTAAAATATTAATTAAAATTAAAGATTTAAATTTTTTTTAAAATTACTTAAATTATCAAAACATATCGTGTCGTCTTAAGTAGATGATATATTAATTCCTTGATTTGACACCATTCCTTTCTAGGAATAACAGAAGCATCGTGCTTGATTTGTCATCATTCCTTTTTAGGAATGTCAGAAGCGTCGTGCTTGATTTGTCATCTTTCCCTTTTAGGAATAACGTGAAGACTGTATTCCTTCTTACCATCAAATCCGGACGACAAAAGTAAGGATGGACTTGGACTAACTAAAGGAGACCAGATTATGCGTTCCACGCCGCCACGCTTGACTATGGATTCACCCATATCCTTTACGTGCTCCTATATATAATATATATATATTTTATGTGGGCGGTTCTATTTAGATTCCACAAAATTAACTCCGCCGCCAACCTAAAATTAATGGATTTAATTTAGATCGTGTTTCAAACTAAGTTTATACTTAAAATAAAAGACATCATTTTTTTAAAAAAAATTTAGCTTTAAGCTTGATTTAGATTTGGGTTGACCAAGTCTGAAGTTTAAAATTTTAAACAAAATAACATCTTTTTAATTTTTAAAATAAAACATATAATTAATCGATGTTAATTAAGCATAAACTTGAGTATTCAAACTAAGTTTAGGGTTTAGAAAAAAAGACATCATTTGTTTAAGAATTTTGCACTTAGGCCGGAATCAAATTTGAGTTGCCCGGCTTGAATAGGTTCAAAACTTTTAATTTTTAAAAGTAAGATTATATAATTAATCAATATTGATTGGGCTCAGGATTGGGTCTGAGCTTCGATCCTCGGCCGACTTGAGCTTGAACACATTTTATGAAACGTGAGCTTAGTGTAATCCATTGTCATCTCTAGTTCTAGTGACAAATTGTAATATAGAAAAAGCTTGCTTGATTTATTAGGTAAAAAAAATATTATTTTTATAAAATAACATGTTTCTTATTTAATAAAGATAACTACTAATAATTTACCGAAAGCACCACCTAGTTAGGTGACGAAATCAACAACATAAGCTAGTCACTTTCATCACTAATTCATTAAGTTATTAAAGAATGATCAATTTTTTCCACCAACTTGACTTCCTGGAAAGTTCACGACTTAAGCCATCAATTTGATAATTGAAGATGTCTATTTCATTGTCACGTTATTGGATCACTTTCCCACCATTTCAAGAATTGCTTAAAGTTTCTTTAGAGTAGTATTCCATGTTATTGTCATGCCTAATCACGTTATTATCTAAATGATAATCAATTAAGTTGGTCAGCTCAAAAGTCATTCCACGTGTTTGATTCTATCCTAAATGGAGTTCCGAATTAGACCTAACCTGATCCATTGTCATTTTTATTTTTTAAAAATAATGTCATTTTTATATTATTTCGAACTTTTTTAATTGATCCTCTCAAATCTAAACTCGATCTCTCAAGAATAATGAATTTGGGCTTTGCTTGTAAACTTTGGGGCGGGTTAGACATATTTATCATCCTTACCAACAAAACAAATGCTTGATGAACTTTTAACTACGTTGAGTAATCATGGTAGTGCAATTATATTGTTAAATTTCACACATTTTTCATGTATCCTTGGATTTAGACTAACTAATTATGTTGATCACTTTGGTCTTGTGTCTAAATCTTGTTCATTCTTGAAATTTTCATCATTGAACACAATTATATGAAAATATATATTAAATGAAATTAATAATTAACAATAAAATTAACAAATGAATTAACCTTTTCATTCCCATTAAAACCTTTATTTTTGCTAACATTTCTCATTTTTTTCGAAAGAAAGAATTGGAGGAACAGTAACAGGTTCCCAAAGAACAGACGTCTCATCTTTGAGTTTGCCACTGTTACTAGAATACGCATCCTTGTCATTGTAGTAGTAGTGAAGAACGTGACTGTTCTTCCATATGTAATCCATGCAAACCTTTGGGACTTCACTGTCTTTTGTTTCCAACACCGTTCGTTGCAACTCTACTTTGTGACTCTCCATCAGTCTCTTAGTTTCGCTCACTGCTACTTGTTCAGTCACGGACTTTTGAAGCATTCTCAGGATTACAATGTTTAGCTTACCCTGTTCACCTTCTCTCTGCAAAAATTGATCATTTTTGAGTTTGCAAGGGAAGAAAAAAGGCTGAGAGAAACTTAGAATGGTGGTTGATGGTTCTTCGTGTTGTGATTACCTTAACAGAGGCAAGGTCATTGAGAAGTCGACCAACTAAGCTCACATGTCTGAAGAGATTATCGTACTCCACAGAAGCAAGCACGTCTTCAGACAACACAGGTCCAATGGATCAAAAACTGTGGTACGAGGATGACAGGTCCTAGTGTAAATGAAACAAAGGAGGTTTCTATATATTCCTCCAACGTTGGGACACGATTCTCTCTACCCGCTCTGCTTCTTTCATCACAGAAATCAACAAATCATGCCACTGTACACAGGGACGGAGCCATGTTACATGGCCCCCCTTCTAAATATTTTTTTAAAAAATTACTTATATAATTAAAATTTTTAAAATTACAAATATAAGTGACCCCCCTTTTAAAAAAAATCCTTATCTTCTCTTCTCTTCAACTCTGCACGCACAGCCCTCCTTCCCCGGCCTCCCTTAGAGTTGAGTCTGGCTCCGTCCCTGACTGTACATCAAATTTCAACTTCAGTTCTTGTCCTGGAATCATTTGGGAATTATGAAAACAGAGTATGTATGTTTTTACGGAACACCCACTGAATTGACCGTAAGGTGTGTCACATCTCTTCCTAGTCGACGAGAAGCTAAGGAGCCAAGCTCATTAATCATGGTTTCAAGTGCAGAGAACAATATCTCAACAGTTTTTGATCAGTAACTAATGCTGAAATCTCCTTGCCATCCGTGGAAATTCAACAGACAGATTTCTCGATAAAGGGTTTGTTCCAATTCCTAAGACAGATTTGATTACAGAGAAAGGTAACAAGATCAATCTCAGGCCTTCCAAACAGTTCAAGCATGTTCTCCAATTCTACCTTTGAGCCAGCAAAATCTAATAGTTGCCATGACAGAGTTCTTGGTCATGGATACGCGAGCCTCTGAATCTTCAAGTGCGATCAGCGACAGAAATACTGCATTAGGTTAGCTTCTGCCTTGCAAATTTTAGTTCTCCGATTCTGCTCTCCTCCACCCATCTGATTCCATAACACCATAATATGAGTCAACTTTCCGTTATTCGGATTCTAAAAAAGAAATGTGCCACTCATTTAGTGTAACAAATTTTAGAAAATTTCAAATTTTTAGGAAACCTTCTTCTTAGAGTTCGGTTAAGAAATTAATTAACAAACAATATGAGCATACATGAACTAATCATACATCAACCTAATATACTTCTAAAACCTAACTCAAATCAATTAAACTTGATTGAAATTAATAATTTAAGATTCGATCTAATATATATATATATATATATATATATAGTAATCATGTATCGAATTAATGAAGTTCTTAAACTTGATCTTAAATAATTAAATTTGATTGAAATTAATAATTTAAGATTCGATCTAATTAATTTAGATGAATCATTATAAGCAACATTTGAATGGTTCATATATAATTTTCTTATCACGTGTATTTTGTTATCATTTTTTTACCAAAAATTATATTGTTTTGAAAAATTAAAAACTATAAAAGATTTTCCAAATACTTTAAGCAAAGGAAATTTTCGTATACCTCTCAAGTTGCAAGAGTTCTTGGCTGTATATGGATTGACGGAGGTTGAAATCTTGAAGAGACAATTCCAAGAACGATTTGTTGTCGATTGTAGTCCTAAAAAATGACACAAGAACTCGAAAAAGGGTTTTTGGGAAATACTATAACAGACCCTTGATCATGCATAATAGAATATAAGAAACTTCACTCAGTCACCTATATATATCATGTTTTAAGAAGTTAGGGTCAAATCTGGAGTATTGCCTCTCCTATGGCTATATATATTTTTATGTGGATGGTTATATTTAGACCCGGCAAAATTAACCCAATCCAATTCTATCCAACCCAAAATTAATAGATTAGATTTAAGGTGATCCCAAGTTCAGGTTTAAAACAAAATACATCGTTTTATTTTAAATTTTTGAGCTTCACGCTAAATTCAAATTTGAGTTATTTAGCCTGACCCAATCTTATGCTTAAAACTTTTAAATAAAATTACGGAATTTTAATTTTTAATAATAAAAAATATATTTAATCGATCTTGATTAGACATGAGTTCGAGTATTCAAACCCTTGTATTGGATTCCGTTTCGTACCTGCTGGTACGTACTGTTTTGGCCCAAATTCAGTACCGGATTTTAAGTTTTGGTACCGGATTTAAATACCGATTGGTATCGGCCAATTTCGGCCATACTGGCCGGTATTCAAAATACCGATCAAATATCGGCCGGTACCGAAAATTTTAAAAAATTATGGGACTTTTTTACAAAACCTTAAAAAATTTTCAAAATTTCCTTACCTCCCTCTCTTTTTTTTTTCAAAGTTTTTAAAATAACAATAAATATTTTTTTACTAATAATAATTATAAATTAAATAAAATTTAAAAATAAATTATTTTTAATTTTATAACTAATAAATTATTTTTATTTGTATTACTAATAAATTATTTTTATTTATGTTTATTTTAATATTTTATATAATATTTATTAATAAATACTAATAAAAATATTTTATTTCTTAAAATAAATAATTTTAAAATGATTATTTATAAACTAATATTTATTTTATATATTTTCAATTATTAAATAAAAATTTATTTGAAATTTATATATTTTAAAATTATATTTTAAATTTAATTATATTTATTAATAGTTATGAAATCAATTTTATATATTAAATTAAAATTGTGATTATGTATAATTAAATGTAAAATGAAATGGAATGTGAAAAAACAACAATTCTAAAAAAATAATTTAAAATTTTGACAAAATAGAAAATATTTAATAATTCAAAATTTTGAATTATTTTCATTATTTTACAATTAATTATTATATATAGATATATATTACATATAAATAATTATTATATATAGAAATCATTAAAATATAATAAAGATATATATAAACTAAAATGGATAAGATATAAACAAATAAAACTAAATTAAATAATATACAACTTTACAATATAACAATGGACTATTTTGTAATTTAAAAAAAATTCAGGGACTATTTTATAAATTTAAAAAATTACCCGAAACGGTACCCGATATTAACCGGTACCAGTACAGTACTGTACCAAAACTCAATTCAGTACTAAATCCGGTACGGTATTCATAACATTGATTCAAACTAAGCTTAGACTTTCAAAATCAATACATCTTTTTGCTTAAAAATTTTGGCCTTGAGGTTAGTCTCGAATTAGGGTTGCCCCCATTTGTCCAAGTTCGAAAAGTTTAATTTTAAAAAATAAAATTATATAACTAATCGATCTTGATTGGCCCAAACCCAAACACATTTTTTTGAGCTAGAGCTCGACCAGATCTAATGCCATTTATAGTTCTATTAAGAAATTGTAATACAAAAAAGCATGCTTGATTTATTAGGGTAAAAAAAAATTATGTTTATAAAATAAATGTTTCTTATTTAATAAATATAACTACTAATAATTTACCAAAAACACCACCTAGCTAGTTTTAATAAATAATTTTAAAAGAAGTAATTATCATAAATAGTTTTATGACTTAGCAGATAGAATAAATTGCAAGTAATTAAAATTTAATTTAGTCCTTTATTATCCTTTTGACCAATTACTTTTTTAATATTCAAACACTTTACACACACTAATACTTAAAAGTATTTCACTCGCTCTCTCAATATATAAATATTTGTACTTGACTAAAAGAACAAAACTAATCATTTATTGAATTATTGTAAAAATATTTAAAAAAACTTAAAACATTTTCAACTTTAAATTTTTAACAAAATAATTATACAAAGACCACTTTACGATAAGTTCTAAACAAAATTCTTCCACAAAACTTTCAATGTTACTTATTGACCAAATCAACAACATAAAATGTCCAGGCTTGCAGTAAAGTAAGCTATTCACTTTCATCACTAATTCATTAAGTTATTGAAGAATGATCAATTTTTTCCACTAACTTGACTTCCCGGAAAGTTCACCACTTAAGCAGCCAACAATTTGATATTTGAAGATGCCTATTTCATTGTCATGTTATTGGACCACTTTCCCACCATTTCAAGAATTTCCTACACTTTCTAGCCTATTGCTTACACTTTCTTTAGCATACTATTTCATGTTATTGTCATGTCTAATCACAATATTATCTAAATGATAATCAATCAGGATGGTTTACTCAATAGTCATTCGAATTATTTGATCTTATCTTGATTAGACTTTGAGTTAAATTGACTTAATCTATTGTCATCTTTACATTAAAAATAACATTAATTTGTTAAGTTGTTAAAAAATAATGTCATTTTTATATTAGTTCGAATTGTGCCAATCGACCCTCTCAAATCTAAACTCGATCCAAAGTATAATGAATTTAGGCCTTGCCTGTAGACTTTGGGTCGAGTTAGACATATTTGTCATCCCTGTTAACAAATGCTTGCCAAGCCTTAAGTTAACTATGTTGAGTCTGTTAGCGAAAATAGTAGAAATAATTAAATTGGAATAGCTTATCTGAGAATGCAAGGCGTCGAAAATTCTCCATCTACCTTGTAGCAGGACAATGGGATTCGACCCAGGGTTAACGCTTCCTCCACTAGCTTCGATGCACTCCAAAGGGCATAGTAGGATCTGTCACTGAGAATTAATAAAGCAGACAAAAGCATAATAGACAAAATAAGAAGACATGTGCGTAAAGATGCCTTTTTATGGAAGGAGGTGTATGTCCTGTATGGAGAAAATGAGAAGATGCGTAACAGTGGGAGTGAAGAGAAAGAGCAAATGCTTGAGGGGTTTATATAGCATAAACAATTTCATATGTTGACAAGAGGAATTAAGAGATATTCAAGCAAAAAGGAGCATTAATAATGTTAAGGGCCATAATATACATAATAATGGTTAAACGTTATAACCGTTAATAGGATAATAATGTTGAGAAACCGTAGGGTGTAAGTTTTGGACCAATAACACCAACAATCCCCCCATTTGGTCTAAATCTTGAGAAACAAACTGTAACAATTTAAGAGAAAAATATGTAAACAACCGGGTGAACTAAGTCTTGAACTTGTTGTCTGAGAAAATCAGAGACAGAACCTGCTGGAGAAATAAATAGCCTCAAAATGCTCTGGTCTCATGATCACTATAGAGAGATAGCCCAAATGCTCTCATAAGAGGGTAGCTAGGCCCGCACAATCACGTAGGTGAGTCCATTAAGTGTGTGCTGCTTCCACCACCCAAACTTGGGCTATGTAACTCATTAATGATTAAACAATCCAACCTCATCAAACGCAGTAAAGTCATGCTAGGGACGCTATTCAACAACTGAATATATTTTAGTATTATTCCACAAACAATTTGCAAATAGGTAGGCACCACATAGCTTCATTTGATCCATTGAACTTGGTTTCCCAAGACAGGTGTCCATCACGAGGTTACTACATAATTGGGCTTAACCCCATCCTTTTAGCATATTCTGAAAATAGTTTTCTACTCAAAACTTTTGTGAACGGATCTACTATGTTTTTCTCTGACTTGACATAATCTAGAGAGATTACACCATGTCTAATTAAAGTATAGACAATTTTATGTCTTAATCTGATATGTTTACTTTTGCATTATAAGCCTTGTTCTTGGCAAAATGAATAGCAGCCTGCTAATCACAATGAAGGAACACAAAAGGAATTGGTTTTTCCCAAAGTAGGATATCTGCTAAGAGATTCCTTAGCCACTCAGTTTCCCATCCTGCCAGTTCTAAAGCCATAAACTCAACCTCCATTATTGATCTCCCAATACACAGTTGTCTGGAAGATTTCCAAGACATAATAGTTCTTGCTAAGGTAAAAATAAAACCACTGGTAAAGTGTTTATTATCACTCTCTGTAACCCAGTTAGCATCAGAATACCCCTCTAATACAGGATGATGACAACAAAAGATAATCCATAATGCATAGTACTTTTCAAATATCTCAACAAATAAATCAATGCATTCCAATGCTCTTTACTAGGATTATGAGTATACCTACTAAGTCTATTTACACCATATGCAATATCAGGATGAGAATAGTTCATTAAGAACATCACTCTACCAAGAATTTTAGCATACTCAGCTTGGTCTAAATTGTTACCGAGATTTTTCTTTAAAGCAACACTAGCATCATAGGGAGTCTTGACCGGTTTAAAATCATAGTACCCAAACTTCTTCAAAATTTTCTCAACATAATGAGTTTGATTTAACCTAAAACCAGAGTCAGTCCCATCAACTTTGACTCCCAAAATAAAGTCTACAGATCCAAGATCTTTTATATCAAAGGAAGACTTTAGCAAACTCTTGGTAGTATCAATGACAATGACAGATAAGCTAGTGCTAAAAATAAGCATATCATCCACATAAAGATTTATGATCACACGACCATTGGCATCAGATTTCATATAAATTTTGTAGGAAAATCCCGGGAGGTACATCATATGTACCGGGTGCGGAAAACAAAACTTTTTTGTCACCGGGACTTCCCGA
>JAOSBP010000001.1:25758618-25769631 GCA_027563825.1 Erythroxylum mucronatum | reverse complement strand
TAATAATTAATATATTGTGCTTTGCATATTGTTTAATATACTTTAAATAATATTTATATGCATAAATAATTTTATTATAAAATAAATATAGTTAAAATTAAAAGTGTTTTTTTACTTTTATGTTGCTAAATAGTCTATTGTATGAAGTTCTTTAAAAAAAAACTCCTTTTTAAATGACAGCCAAACAGTTAACTGGCTTTTTAGAAAAGTTATTCTTAGAAAAGATCTACAAAAAAAAGCTCTACTTATAAAAGCCCTACTGGTAAAAAATGATGTTACAAGTCAATAGCCACTTATATGGAATGATCATTTTAGACCACATATCTTTTCTCATAGAATATGATAACCTAATTCAATTAAACCTACCAAAGTTTTTGGTGTCGACTGATAGAAATATAACATTTAAAAATATCAAATTATTTTTTCTTAAAATTAATATATTTAATAATCCTTATTATTAAAACTGATCAATTTATTGATTAAACGACTAGTTTTTTTTATAAACTATAATTAATTAATCAATTTTATTTAATAGTCTCTTTTTTAATTAAATTTTAATTTATCAATGGATAAAAATAGTTTGTGCAAAACAATATCGTTTCATTTCAAATGTGATCAATTTGGCTCGACCTGACATACTGCCTTCTCTAATTCCTTTAACTTACCTTACTTTGTGCGAGTTGGTAAATGCCTGCACCAGCCATAGAAAGATTTAAGCTAAACAGATTCTAGTTTCTCTGTACCATACCACAATTATTTTGTTTTTATTCTCCCACTAAAACCTCTATTTGCTAATATTTCTCATTCTTTCTTGAAAGAAAGAATTTGAGGAACACTGATAGGTTCCCAGAGAACAGATTTCCCGGCTTTAAGCTTGCAACTGTTATAGGAATGCCCATCCTTCTCATTGTAGTAGTGAAGAACGTGGCTCATCTTCCATATGAAATCCTTTCAGGCTTTTGGGAATCCACTATCTTTTGTTTCCAACACCAATCGTAGCAAATCTACTATGTGACTCTCTATCAGTCTCTTAGTTTCGCTCACTGCTTCTTCTTCAGTTATGAACTTTTGAACCATTATGAGGATTACACTGTTCAGCTTACCCTGTTCACCTTCTCTCTGCAAAAATTGTTCATTTTTTAGTTAGCAGGAGAAAGAAAAAGCTGAGAGAAACTTGGAAATAGTGGTTGATGGTGTTTAGTGTTGTGATTACCTTAACAGTGACAAGGTCATTGAGAAGTCGTCCAACTATGCTAACATTTCGGAAGAGATTATCGTACTCCACAGAAGAAAGCACTTTTTCAGACAACACAGGTCCAATGGTAAACAGAGGTCCAAGGAGGACAGGTTCTAGTGCAAATGAAACAAAGGCGGTTTCTACGTATTCCTCCAACGTTGGAACACGATTCTCTCTGGCCCACTCTGCTTCTTTCATCATAGTTTTTAGCAAATCATGCCACTGTACATCAAAATTCAACTTCAGTTCTTGTCCTGGAATCATATGGGAGTTATGAAAACAGAGTATGTATTGTATGTTTTTACAGAACACCCACTGAATTGACCAAATGGTGTGTCACATCTCTTCCTTGTCGACGAGAAGCTAGGGAGCCAAGCTCATCGATCATGGTTTCAAGTGCAGAGAACAATATCTCAACAGTTTTTGAGAAGTAACCAATGCTGAAATCTCCTTGCCACCTGTGGAAATTCAACAGAAAGGTTTCTCGATCAAGGTTCTGTTCCAATATCTGAGACATATTTGATTACAGAGAAAGGTAGAAAGGTCAATCTCAGACCTTCCAAACAGTTCAAGCATGTTCTCCAATTCTTCCTTTGAGCCAGCGAAATCAAACAAGTCGTCGACAACAGTTGTCATGACGCAGTTCTTGGTCATGGATATGCGAGGCTCTGCGTCTTCAGGGGCGGTCAAAACCGTAGCAGCAGACATATAGCAGTAGGTTTGCTTCTGCCTCGCAAATTTTAGTTCTCCGATTCTGCTCTCCTCCACCCATCTGATTCCATAACACCATAATATAAGTCAACTTTCTGTTATTCTGATTATATAAAAGAAATAAGCTACACATTTAGGGTAAAGACCTCTAGAAAATTTAATTTTAAAAATTTCCAATTTTTTATAACTTTAAAATTTTTAGAAACCCTTTTGTTAGAGAGTTCAAGTAGAAAATCAATTAAATTCGATTGAAATTACTAATTTCAAATAATTAATAAATTATTGATTTGAATCAGATATAAATAATTATGTTCAAATTTAATAGTTAGATTGAATCATCTTATAATTAGTATTTGATTAATCTATATATGATATTTATGTTGTATATATTTTATCTCTATTTTAATTGAAGTATAAAAGTTTTGAAAAGTTGAAAATTATAAGAAAAATTTCAAATATTTTTAAAATTAAGAGGTCTTTTAGAAAAATTTTAAACAACAAGAAAACAACAATATAAATTTTTTATACCTACCAAGTTGATAAAATTATTAAAATTTTAAAAGATTTTTTTTACAATAACAAGCAATATGAACATCATATATGTACTAATCATATAACAACCCAAATCTATTCTTAAACTTGATTCAAACCAATTAATGTGACTAAAATTAATAATTTAAAACTTTATCTAATTAATTTAAGAGTTTAATTGAATTATCATATAAGCAATATTTGAATTGTACATATGCGATGTTCTTTTCCGTGTATTTTTTCATCTTTTTTTCAAAACCTACAAAAATATATTTTCTGAAAAAATTAAAAACTACACAAAAATTCCTAATATTTTAAACAATGGAAATTTGTATACCTCTCAACTTGCTCAAGTTCTTCCCTGTATAAGGATTGGCACAAGTTGAAATCTCGGAGAGACAATTTTAAGAACAATTTATTGTTGACTGAAGTCCTGAAATGACATAAGAACTCCAAAAAGGGTTTTCGAGAAAAACTAGAACAGACCTTTGATCATGTATAATAGAATGCAAGAAACTTCACTCAACTCACCTATAAGATGTTTTAAGAAGTTTAATATTGTCAAGTTGATGCCATTCCAAGTTTCTTCTTCCTTCTATTCGATCCAAACTATCGTATTTGAACCTCAGAGCATGTTCAATCTGAGGAAACTCATCAGATATCATAAAACCTGGGACATATTTGTTCTTTATCAGACATATTCTAAAGCTAATTGGCATTACCTCTTCGTGCATTCTTTTGTCTTGGAACGATCCATTTCGCAATTCCTGGTTCAGATAAGAACGTGTCCATTCTCTTATCCTATCAAGAATTGGTTGATCTTTCTGGTAAATATTTGTCAACGAAGCTTTATATAACTCCAAGATTGTGTCTGCGTTCTCAAATTGGAGGCTAACCATGCTGAAGAATTGTCTCTCTTCCTGGAATTGTTCTAGTGTGTCTGTCACAAAACGATTAAGGTGATTACAAGCTAAACCTCGCAGATTACCGGTTATATTGTGAATTACGAGTAATTGCGATAAATCATGATAAGAGTTCGAGGTACCTGAAGAGACATCATATCCATTCATCCGAAGCAACCTGAATCCCATGGCAAGACAATTAATGTCTGAGAATATCTCTTCTCTGCCTTGCAACCAACATCTTTAAGACCAAACAAAAATACAGGTTAATTTAACGGAGGAAAAGAATAAAAGAAGAGAAACGATCAAAAGGGTAAAGAAGAGTACCTGTAAATATGAGCCATAGCATTTTGGATTTCTTGATGGAAAAATCGGTCTATCCCTAGCTTTTGAAGATTGTCGATAGTACAAAGTTGAATGTAAATGTCTAGTGGGTATGCTGTGGGAACTGTTAAAAAACATAAAATATTAGTTTCTATCAATCCAATCAAAACAAAATTAAAAAATCTCCATACTACATAACATACGTACCTGTGTTCTGAAATCTGTCCAAAACAGATTTAAGATAATCGTAGCATTTATGATGGTGGTTGTGCATCAAAGCAGCAGCTGTTGCAGATGGTGAGTTGAAGAGTGACCCATTGCTCTTCTGATGTTTCATTACCATGTCCCAATCATAATAATTTCCTTTCAGTCCCAATCCTTCCACAAGATATGCCAAATGCCTTTCTTTTCCTTCCATACGGTACCTGACGATGTTCATTCATTGATAAATTTATTTTTTAAAATGTAATAGTTCAAAATTTGACATTTAAAATAGCTCAGTGCAATTTCAATAGAAATTGAAAAGTATCTAACAAGGAATTATTTTCTATTTTTTAAAAGATTAAAATTTTTAGAAATTACAGAAAGGTTAAAAAATTATTTTCTATTTTTTAAAAGATTAAAAATGATCCGAAAAATTTGTGGATAACTAAAATTATTAATAATCATTCTTATAGTAAAAAATAATTAGGTTCACAATTTACTATAGACGAAATAAAGATTAAAATATATTTAAATAAATATCAAAAAATTATAATATTTAACTATTTAAAATAAACACCTATGGGGATGGATAAATAATAAAAATAAAAACCTCTGAATTTGAGTGTTCCTTTCACGTAATAATCCTTCAACCAGAACTGGATCGAAAGGCAAGTTGAGTCCGCTTTCTAAGGCACTTTCGATCATACCACCAAATGTTATGTTAAAGCCAATAGGCTTAAGCTGTCGTTTATCAGTAGCCGCCCACATATTGGTCTCTACAAATTCTAATCCTGAAAAAAAAATAAACAAGTAAATTATAATCCCAAAAATATTTAATATTCTTTTTTTTATGTAATAAGTTTTAACATAATTTAATTTAAACATGCAAACATAGGTTAGGAGCAAGGCCTACCCTTGTTCACAAGTTGTTCTCCCACATTCCACTTGTTTAGAGCAAGAACACAAGCGAGTGTGGAGGACAGAGAGTCCTTGACGAGCAATGGATGTTCATGATCAAGGCACCATGATCCGTCAGGTTGCTGGTGTTTCATCACCCAATCCAAGCTTTCCGGGAACAACGGTTCTGATTGCTTCTTCTTCTCCTCCTCTCTAGACGGGACCATGGCCACCCATGCAGTGTCATACGGTGACGCCGACAGCTTCACGTTCCCCAGAACCTCCGAGGCCACTCTCTTCACTACCATACTCGACTTTTCTCCATCCTAACACATTGACGTCAAAATGATTCAAATCAGACGCCATTTTCAATGAGCAGAAGCAGAAAAGAAGAGAGTATTTAATGATCTGTATCTTACAGAGCCAACTTTACGAATAACTTTAGGATCCAACAGCAATTGAGAACGAATACGAACACCTGTTCTTTGACAATGGGAAAACACAAGGAAGTAGGAGCTCGGATCACAAACTTAGTTATGGTTACGTAATAGAATCTATCATCGTACATGTCCAAAATCTTACGCACCTGAGACAATGTGTTGGACAGGTGTTACTGAAGTTCCGTTAACAAGCAACATTATTACAAGAGATGAAGAGAGAATAAGAATATAAGATACAATGTGGTGGTTATGATAGGACAGATATTTATAAAGGCAAAGATTGGATTCGAGGGGTCAATCCGCGGGGCTTGTCTGAACAAATATGGAAGGAAATTGGAATGTTGACGTGGCAGTCAAATGTGCAAACAAACGATTTTTATAAGGGCGCACGTGTAAAGCAATCAAATAAAACAATCGATTGCAGAAGAAGCCGCCATGGATTGGACACAAATGCATTGCATTAATCTAATCTTAGTTTTAGTCTGAATTAAATATTTTCTCACGAAAATGTGTCATTTGCAGAAGAAGCCGCCATGGATTGGACACAAATGCGATGGAGACGTTTCAATTACTTTTCCGGGTGTCCCTGTGTAGTAGTAGGTTGTTATAAACAACCAGGAAAGTCAAAGTAGGCGTCCGCTTTGCCGTTTTTGGTATAGGTACTTGACGCCTGGTACGCCTCAGAATGTATGAAAACGACTTGAATTGATGGATCTTCGAATTTTGGGTTTTAGATTCAAGGGGCTTAATACTAGTGAAGCTTCAGATTTTTTTAAAATCTCCGTAACAAAAGCAATCAAATAATTTATAATTTAAGAAAGCAAGTTGATATTGTTATATTATTTTTATAATATTAAATTTAATAACTTTTTCTGCTTTATTCCAATGCACTTATAATATAAAATTTTTAACAATAGGATCAAATTATATTTATTTATTCAAATTTAACCTGAGACTTTATTAGACTCAATTATTATTCGACACGAGTTCTACTTGAATAGTTAAATATATTAAGAGTTAATTAAATTAATTTTAGACTGAATTAAATTATTTTTTTCTAAATTTAAACTTGATTTGAAAGTCTAATTATTAAAATTTGTATCTATTAATTAAAGTTTGACTTACCCATGTTTCTCTTGTTTCATACGTCGTATTTCTTAGAAAAAATGCTAAACATGCTGTTGAGGTTATTGTGAAATACTAAATTGGGCAGCGATGATGACTTTGCTGATGTTTTTGTTTTTGGGAGAAATTGATAAAAGAAGTCTCGAAGACGCATGTAATGAAGGAGAAAAAATGAACACCCACTTGAATCTTTAGGCTTTACATCTTTTCTTATAGACTATGATGGCATAAATCCAAAAAAACCTATTAAAGTTTTGGCTTAATTTATTTTAATAATTTTTATTATTAAAAGTTAACTAATTTTTGGCGTATTTTATTTTGGTGACAGTTGAAGTTCATAAACATCACAACGGAAACTAGAAACGTCAATCTTTTCAAACAAATTAGGAAATAATTTTTTGAGATATCCAAAAGATGCATGCCCTAAATGTCGATGCCACAGCTAGAGTTTAGCTTTATTTTTCTCCACCGTTGAGTTATCCATGATAAAAACTTGATGCAACTTGTCTAAACTCCTTGTAGTTATGTCCAAAAAATACAACTTCCCTCTCCTAATGCCACAACCAATCGTCTATTTTGTTTAGATTTACTTAAAGAGACAGTAGTTAGGCCAAAATATTACAATGTAAAATAAGGCTATTGTTATTTGATAAACAAACAAGAGCTTATAATCCAAGGATGGAATAATCAAAACAGAAGCCAAATTTAAAGTATTAGTGAGAGTTAAAGATTCTTCCTTAACAACTGGGGCTTTATCACTATTGATAGTAGAAACAAATTTTTGTAAGGACTTTTTGAGTTCAATAATCAGTCTAAGAATCAAATGTTATGTGATTTGTAGCTCTAGGATCAATTATCCATATACTATTAGAAACAGGTGCAAAAATATTAGAAGTCTTACCACCATTATCTGTGCTGCTAATATTATAGAAGTCTTCTCAACAACATCATCATTGATTTTGGTCTCAACAACAACAGTAGTTGTGGTTTTCTTGAAATTCTTCTTTTTGGGTGCTTGATTATAGTCCTACTAATTTGGATATTCTATAAGTTCATAGAAGCGATCTTTAGTATGTCCAGTTCGGTTGCAATGAGTGCATTTATATGTAGACTCTTCACCACCAATAGTTGTCTTTGATTTGTTTCCAACCACCATAGCGACAGCTTCAAGGTTTCCAGATTCTCCTTTGAACATTTCCCAACGTATTGCCTCTCACCAAATCAATGCATAATGTTCTTCCAAATTCGAAATTTATTCCTTCCTTAGAATCTCTGCATGAACTTGTTCAAGAATATCGTATAAACTTGCTAGGAATATATGCACCCTTAGTCATTCAATCGACTTTCAGTATGCTTCAATATCCTTCAGGACAATTTTGTCTCGGTGATCTAGTTCTTGAAAGACTTCAGTTAACTCTTCTTAGTATTCAAATAGAGCTCTTTCACTTTGTTTTGGAGTGAACGCATTTTGGTTTAGGGCAAACAATTGCATTTCATCACTTCCATCATGGAAAGTTTTTGCTAGTTCGCTCTAGATTTCATGGGTTGTAGATAATCGTAAGTATCGCTTCATAATCTCTGGACTCATAGACATTAGCAATCATCTTTTAACATTTTAATTTTCAACATTTCCACTTCTCACACACGTCTTTATATTCTGTAGGTGGCTTTGTTTTTTCCATGGATATAAGAGAGTTTCTCCCTTTTGGCAATATGCATCTCTATCAGTTGTGACCAAACTTCATAATTTGCTTCAGAAAGAATGATGCTTGCATTAAAAGCTCCTTTAGATGGAACAAGAATAGGCATCTTAAAAGGTTTTGTATGCTCTGATACCTAATTGAAAGATGAGAAGAAGAAGAAGAAGAAGAAGATCATCGTTACTTTCTCATAAACGTAATGATTACAATGTACAATAAGGGAAAAATCTAAACAATAATCCTACAACTATAATTAGGAGTCTAAGAACATATTTAGAACTGCACAATCCTAGCAGTTAAGGAGAAATTTTCAACAATTATTAGAAATTCAAAACTTGGAATTAAAATTATGTTTAAAGTCCTGTTTTAATTGTTTCAAAAATTAAAGTTCAAATAATCATGTTAAAAAAATGTTTTTTTTCAAATTATCTTTATGTTCCCTGTAAGTTTTGCCAACTGACGTTGGATCATTTTCTATTTTTTATAGTTTTTAAAAATTTTAATCTTTGAAAAAATAGAAAATTATTCCATTTTAAAAATAATTCTATAAAAGTTTTTTATTTTAAAGAAAAATTAAAAATAGAAAATAAAAACGAAAATTAAAAATATAATAAAAAATGAAACTAAACGACTCCTAAAATAAAGATGTAAATAGACCAAGTGAGTTTAACTCAAAAGTCCTAATTGAACTATGATCAAGCATCCAGAATGGTCTATGAGTAGACCAACCTGATTGATTATCATCTAGACAATAATGTGATTAGACATAACAATAAAGAGTATACTAAAGTGGAAAGTGTAAATAATTCCTGAAATGGGGGGAAAGTGGTCCAACAATACGACAATGAAATAGACATTCAAAGATCAAATTGATGGCTTAAATGATGTAACCTTCCAGGAAGTCAAGGTAGTAGAAAAACTTGATAATCCTTCAATAACTTAATGAATTTTGAAAGTCCAGACATTTTCTGTAGTTCTTTTGGTCAATGATTAACATTGAAAGTTTTGTGAAAGTAGTATTTTGTTAAGAGTATATATATATATATAGGAGAGGGAATCGTAGCTCCTCCTCCACCTGAAAGATATGCATAGCGTGGTGGCGTCGGAGCTCATAATCTGGTCGTCTTTAGTATTCCAAGACCATCCTTACTTTGTGTTACCAAATTTGACCGTAAGAGAGAATACTTACACCGATGCTAATATAATATAACCATCATCATTAACACAGGCGAAGCTTCTTAAAAGGAGGACAATAATGTTCTTATTTAATAGAGAGGTTATTTTCGATAAATTCGTATGTGCTAATATAACATATAATCTAATTAATAAAACAGGATATGTTTTAGTAATTGAAGTAATTTTTAAAAACTTTTTAAATCAAGAAAAATTATTTTTTATATTTTTGTAAAAATAGCGATAAGAGTTATATAGTATCAGCAACACACAAGATATAAGAATTCAATTTGATTTTTAAATTTAATTATAATTAATTAAATATGATTCAAATTAATAATTTAAAACAAAATTTGATTTTTTTGCCATTTCAAGTCATAATTGATAATGATAATAATAACAATAATTATATATAGTTTAATAATAATAATTGATAATGATAATTATAGATATAATTTGAATGCAGTTTTTTTAACATTCTAAATGAGTTATAGAGTTTTTTTTAATAAGTTTAAGTTCAAATTAAAATTTAATTATATTGAAATTTTTTAAATGAAAAAATAAGATTTAATTAAATTTAAGTTGTCGACATCAAAAAAACCGTGAAGCTTGATCGGAAACTTTTTCCCATTTCAAGTGATGCTTGTATTAAGTTTTTTGAATTTTTTTTTAATCTTAGACCAAAATATCTACTGACAAATTCAATGACTAATTTCCTCGCTGATTTTTAAGAAGCCCTTTGAGTTTAATACTTAAAATTTCAAGCCTCAATTAATTAAAAGTTTAAATATCAACTTTTGAAAACAGACGCCTATTTTGACTCTTCTTTTGTCTATCTGATGGTAGGGCTTCGTCATTTATTCTCATTAATTATTATGATAACTATTGAAGAATAAAAGAAAGATGTTCTAGATCTACCAATGCCGTCTTCAATGCGTCTTCAATCACTTCCAACATGCCGTTGAAACCTCAATTCTTGTTCTTCATCACACGTGTCCTGTCCATCCCCTGGCTTCTGTGGTCAATTTCTGGGGGATTCTTTGTCCCCTACACCCTGGCCTATTCTATCCCCTTTTTATCTGAGCCGTTCATTTATATATGGGGCCCAATTTCTTCCGAAACATGACTCAGTCCCGTCGATTCCCAACAGTAGTCTGTGGTACCTTTGAAGAAGTACAATTTGGAATTTTGACTGACACATCCCATGGGAGGAGGACATTCGTAAATCGTAACGGTTGAGGGATTGATGAGTAAGAAATGGATAATTGATAGGTTATTAATTGAAATATTATTTTGGGATACTTTTAGTTCACATTGAATCAAAGTTATGAATACCGTACCTAGTGACGGGGCTACGTACACATTTGGGGTCACTGAGCCCCTTAAGTTTTTTTAAAAAAATTGTTTTCAATATATATATATATATATAAATATAGAGTTATTTAAGGGTCAGTAGTATATTGGGCCCCTCAAAATTTTAAATTCTTGGGCCCCCTATCTTAAATTCCTGGCTCCGTCACTGACCGTACCAGGTTTGATATCGGATTGAATTCTAAAACGAAACTGTACTGGTATTGGTCAATACTAGGTACCGTTTCGGGTAATTTTTTAAATTTATAAAATAGTCTCTAAAATTTTTAAAATTTACAAAATAGTGCATTAATATATTATATTGTCCTACTGTATACTTTACTATTTTACTATTTACATCAACCATATTTTCAAAAATCTTAATAATAAATAATGATGACAATTAAACTTTATATATA